>JAIQCU010000898.1:0-31302 GCA_022114935.1 Leptestheria dahalacensis
TACCATCCGCGGGTCTGGTCGATACCCTCGGCAATGAAATCAGCTGGGAAACCTTCTTCAAATTCCTTCTTCTTCTCGAACGGGTAGTGAACCTGGGCGTAGGGCATAGATCCCGACTCGAACCAGCAGTCAAAGACCTCAGTGATGCGGCGTAGAGGAGGTTTACCGGCCCGTTTCGAGGGGATGGTGATGGGATCCACACTGCGTTAAAAAATACAATATATATATGTATTTCTACAAGATATTAAGTATCTTTTATATAACAATTACAATAGCAATGACACGATCATAACTTAATAAATCATATGTTAAAAAATACAACATACTGAACTGAATCAAACTAAACATAATTAACATATTATGTCACACTACGAGGAATAACATTTTCCCCAGAAGACTCATTAGCAACAGCAAAAAAAAAACGCTAATTCTAATTCACTGAACAAGATAGTCAAATTGAGGTACGAAGGTTACTTTTCGCGATGCAAGTCGGTAATGTCGACGCCAGACAGTTCCTTCAGTTCGGCGATGGATCCGACGCAGACAATCTCTTCGCCGTCATCCGACACCCAGATGGGGATGGGTGTCCCCCAGTAGCGGTTGCGGCTGACAGCCCAGTCTCTGGCGTCGCGCAGCCAGTTGGCAAAGCGCTTCTCCTTCACAAAGTCCGGCACCCTGTAAATTCAAATAGAATCACTGAACCGAAATCAAGTTTAAGGAAGACATAAAGATTTAGTCTTTTATAGAAGTTAATTTTAAAAAATTTAAGCAGAGAAATAGCAGCAAAAAACAATTTCAAAAATCAAAATCAAAAAGTAAAATAAAGAAGTAGTATTAAAAAATTCAGATAACATTTAAATTCTAATAAAACAGTACGTAACAAATTAAGAAAATAATAAACATGCAATAAATTAGCTGATATTTTCTAGACGGTCTAAAAATTTCAACCACAGATCCTCAAATAGATCAATAAACAATTGTATATTAGGAATTACTTTATTATTTACTTGTTACACTACATTTCATAGTGTATTATTACATTGATTACGAAATGGATACATAATTAACTAGAGGAAACTGAAATGAAAGGGACACCAAGACGAAATGATTACCAGTAGGTCTGCTGATTGTTCTGCAGCAGCTGCTGCGAAATCTGCTCCACTCGGATGAACCATGACGGTACTGCCTTGTAGATGAGCGGCGTGTCGGAGCGCCAGCAGAAAGGGTAGCTGTGCTTCGTGGTCCCGGCGTGAACCAGTCGCTTACGCTCTTTCAGCAGCTTTATAATGTGCTTATCAGCATCCTGGACAAATCCCAAATCCTTATTAATTATAGACACCTCAAGTGTTCAACTTAGTAAAACGCAGGATAATATTTTTAGAATAAAATAAGAAATACTGAATTTAAAAAAATAAACAATTTGATAAAACATGAGGATAAGATTAAGAAATAGACAAGATTAAAAGATAAGGTTAAAATTAAAAAGATAGGTTTTAAAAAACAAGCAAACAAGAAAAAACAAAGAATCTGCACCTTGACATGCTGACCCACGAAGTCGCTGACTGGCTGCTGAAACCTTCCGCTCTCGTCGACCGGACAGATCATATCCTGATCTCTGGTGATGACGCCGGCGCCAAGGCAAACGCGGTAATCGTCTTCACCGAAATAGGGAGCCTGGTGGACGACGCCCGTACCGGATTCCTCGGTGACATACGAATCGGCCAGGACGACAAACGCTCCGCCCTCCTTCAACTATAAGCAGACAACACAGTTCATTACTACAACGAGGAAAACGTAGAAACTAAAATCAAGGTTACTATTTACTCGTTGTCTAATGATAGCTATGGATAGATATCTAGATAGATAGACGATAACAAGTACAACAATAGCTATGAAGTGAACAAGACCGTACGTGGGCAAAGTAAGGAAACAATGGTTCATAGCGCTTCCCCTTCAGGGTTTCTCCCTTAAACTCTTCCAGGATGGTGTACTCGGCTTCGGTTTTATACAGAGATTCCAGACGAGCCTTCATAAGGATATACTGGCTGCCATCAGCCGCATCTAGTGTAAGACAAGCAAGGTTAACAAGTGATTAGAATAACCAGTAAGTAAACTGAAGAGTTGAATCCAAGATGTAGGCTGTAAGTTGAATCAGGAGTTACCCTTGACGCGAACGTAGTCCATGTTGGGGTTGACGCATAGGGCCAAGTTGCTGGGCAGTGTCCACGGCGTCGTGGTCCAGGCGAGCAGCGACACTGAGGGATCATCGTCCAAAGGAAACCCCACGATGACTATTTACAATACAATTTAACAATTAACGTCCGTGATAATTACTCGTTAATTAAAGAAATCAACGAAGAATTAAATAGTCTGAGGAATATGGAGGGGAAAACAAAATATAAAAATACCAGCAGGATCGACGACTTCCTTGTAATTCTGGCCAGATTCGAAGTTCGATAGTGGAGTACTGCAGGCGGTTGAGAAGGGCATCACCTTGAAACCTCGGTAGACCATTCCCTTTTCAAAGAGCTGCTTAAACACCCACCAGATGGTTTCCATGAACCACGGGTAGAGGGTCTTGTAGTCGTTTTCGAAATCTATTTCCAATTTTAGATCAAAAATTAAAAATTCAGTACAACTTATTATAAAATAATTCCAGTCCAATCCAACCCCCATAAAGTTAATTTCAAAATTGCGAACAGAGAATCATAGATGGAAATTCGTTTTTGCTTTACCAATCCATCTACCCAGACGTTCCACGATGATCTCCCAATCCCTCGAGTAACGCATGACAATCTTGCGACACTCGGCATTGTACTTGTCGATGCCCATCTTCAAGACGTCCTCGGGCCCTTTGATCCCCAGCGTTTTGTCGATCTCGTACTCGACGGGGAGACCGTGTGTGTCCCAGCCGAAACGCCGCTCTACATGGTACCCGCTCTGGTGGGCATACCTCGTGACGATGTCCTTGATGGTGCCAGCCAGGATGTGACCGTAGTGCGGCAGACCTGTCGCGAATGGCGGTCCGTCGTAGAAGGTGTACCTGGGTTAGCGACACGTTTAAAGAGGAAACGTGTAAATCGGATTACACGGCAAAACTCACCTCGGTTTTCCCTTGGACTGCTTCAGACAGGTTTTGAACGCCTCGTGATTTCTCCATAGCTCGATGATCTTGGCTTCTTCCTTAGGAAAGTCGATGCTCTCAGGCACTGGCTCCACCATACTGATTGTTATTTCTGCTAATTAAAATAAAATGATGGAATTTAAAGTAGCAATACAAATTAACTAAAATTGATTAATTTAACATAGCTCGAAACATTGTGTAAACTGCACAGATTTGGAAGCCACCGCCAGTACTTGTTGGCGCATAACATCATCTTTTCCAGCTTACTTCCAACATAACAATTTTAACTGGTCCGTGCTACGATTGGAACGAGTCAATTCTTACAGTAGTTGAAATTCACTTGCTACTCATCTGTAAATGACTAGCGTAGCCCGACAACGCTGCAACGAAACCCTCAAACTGATACGTAGAATATCAACCGTATCCTGTTAATAACGTTCGGTCGGGTTAAAATTTACGACAAACTTTTATGCGTTTCAGTTTATAATCCGCAGTAAGTTTAAGAGACTCCAGACGCCACTGAACGCATTCGGTATCACCACACGATCAAGACATCGTCCATATTTTACTCTGACTATTATATTAAAAAGATATCGAATAATACATTTGCCGGAATTTACCTTTCAAAAGGTTAACTAACTTTGCAAATATTAAAGGTACCGGGGCCAAATTACATCAGCCTTCAAAGGCTACGGAAACGGCAGCAGACGAACAATTTTTCTTCTTTATATTTGACACATGGAAGCAGAGGGCGGGAATAACCTGCACCCTCTGTTCTTTTTCAAAACGAGATACGTAAATCATTTACATATTCATTCATTCAGTAATATGCGTATATATAACTGTGTGGATATATACTTTATATTACATTAAAAGCATATATAGTTTTCATTCAAATAATTTTAATTATAGAACACGGAAAAAGTTACAGGAATTTAAGTGTCATGACCGATTAACGTAACTGAATCTGCGTGCAGATGATCTTGCACTTACAATCTGATCTGCAACGTAAACTCTTAAGTCTATTACGCAAGATTAACAATAATAAACCCTATTATATCAACATTTACAACAGCATACTGCAGCTACTGATATTAAGTAGTTTAAATTTAATCGTCAAACTAACAGGACAACTTTGACTTCATTTATTATTATCATTATTATTTTTACAGTTTTTCGTGTTTTTTTTTGCTTTACTGCGACTATCTGCTGGTGATGCACAAAAAGATGAAACGTGTTTTTAAAAAAATTAGCAGTTAATCCAGCGATAATATTTAAGCAATGCGGGTAAACGGGCTGAAATTTTCCACTTTTTTTCTTCTTTTTACTGAGCTTTCAAGACGGTTTGCAACAGTTCCATTGTTTCTGGGTCCACCGTGGACATGAGCTCCTGGAAAGTTGCCGGTCCAAGTCGTTTCTCCAGTTCAAAAAACTGCAACAAAAACAATTGCACAAATTATCCTTCCATCCATCCATCCATCCATCCATCCATCCATCTGTCTGTCTATCTATCTACCTATGTATCTGTCTGTCTGTCTGTTTATCTGCCTATCAATCTGTCTATCTGAATTCTATCTCTCTAACTGTTTACCTAGCTATCTTCATTTCCATCTACAAAGTTATCTATCTATCTATCTATTATTATATTAGATCTCGTCCTTGTTGGTTACAAGGGCTTGCAACCTGGAACACTAGAAGGGGAGATTGTAAGTTGACTACTACACGGTTTGAGCACTGACGGCGTCAAGGAAGGGCGTGTTACCTGCGTGCGAAAGTACGGAGGTAGCGATACCGTGTACGTCGGGTCAAGAGTGCGTTTCATAATGGCCATGCGCTTGCTGTGCTCACTCTGAGTATCGCTGCTCTCGCTGTAATCGTCGGGCTCTTGGTCGGTGGCAAAGACCAGTCGGCTAAAAAAACCGAATCAATAATAACATAAATTCAGTTTTTTTAAATGATTTAGTCCTTACTAAATTGATCTAAATGTCTAAAAACCTATATATCTATCCATCTATGTATTCATCTATCTGCCTGTCTGCCTGTATCTATCTAACTATCTGCCTACCTGTTAACCTATCTATCCATCTGTCAGTCTAAATCTGTTTGCCTATCCATCTATCCATCTATCTATGCATCTATCTATCTAATAACCTGTCTATCTATCTAATCAAAGACCAGCCAGCTAAAATCCAATAAAGAATCAATTCAAACTAATTCATTTTGACACTACTTTTTGTACAACAACAGATTTTTTCTTTCTTCATTAATCTTTTTAACTGTAATATACACGCTAATTAGAATGTTAATGTAAAAAAAATTAAAATGAAACTGCTTTAATACTCTTCCGCTGCTGGGCCGGCCGCTGGGTCATTTTCAGCTGCTAAGGGCATCAGGTCGTTGATGGTTTCGCAGACGCGGAGAAGGATGCCGCAGATCTTATCCAGAATCGTTCTTCCATCGAAAAAGCAAGCAAACATTAATATATATTTTCCATATTCAACTTAATAATTAGTGATAAAAAACTCAGATTACAACTTAACTTAATTAAAACCCAGCTTATTAAATACATAAATAATTACTATTGACCCAAATCATTAAAAACACTCTTAACTAACATAAGGTTAAATGTTATTCGATATACTTATCAACGTTATGTTACAAAAGAGCCGCATCTTATAATAAAGCCTTACGGTGACTGGCTTGTAAAGAGTGACGACAGGGCCAGAGCCAAGAGTTTCTTCACTTCCAGCGAGGCAATCATCGACGTCTTGTCAATCCAAACGTCCAGAATCTTTGCCAGGATGCTCTCCGGTGGCACGTTCATGCATCGTCCAATTTCCGCCACCGCCTAGTGGCAATTTTTCCGAATAACTTCATTGACCATCATCTGAATAAAGTGAAAATTCAATTGTCGATTACCTGGAAGAAGACATCCTGCGACACGAGTATCACCCGTGAAACGATGGAAAAGAAGCTGGACAAGACTAACGGTGTCTCTTCATCGTCGTAGATACCCCTGGGGCAATACAAAAACGTCACCAACAATCATATTACCACATCTCAAATTGCTAATTAACAACCGTATTGCACCCAATTATTATGCAATTACAGCGCCGGTCTAAAAATGAACCATTTAATATCAGCAATCCTAATTGTTTGGAACGGTCACGTCGATTCTAGTACATCGGACAGCTTTTCACGTAAATTTTCATTGTTATATAGATGTAACTTTTAAGAATACAGGCAAAAAAAAAAAACGTGACACTCTTGTCTATTGCAGTGTCCTTCTCTATCTGGTAGTACTGTACACGGTCCAAAGTAATTACTTGATGACGAACGGAAGACAGACGGAGACGACTCGAGTGGCTTTCTCCGGTCTAGCGACCAGCATACTCTCCATGACGGTCATGATTTTGACAACCCCTTCCGAGCGAAGTTCGTCCAGCTGCTCGTTCAAAACACCGGCAATCCGAGCTCCATACGCCTATGTGCAAAGTATGAATAACGAATCCATGATATTCAATATCATTAAGCGTCGCTGTTGTTATACTGTTACGGAAGACGTTCAAGAGATAGTAACCAATAATAATAGCAACGATAATAGGAGTCCTAATAACAACACTAATAAGAGTAATAATAAAAATAATAATAATAATGATTCGATTGTGGCAATGAGCTCACTAGCCTCAGCTGCGAATGATTAGATAAATAAATAACTCAACTTCATCAGACGACACTAAGTTCAACTTACTTCGATAAATTCGTCTGGGCAGAGGAAGATGTAGGCCTTGAGGATGCTTGTGCAGATGATCAGGTTCTCCGTTCCCAGCTCTAACGGACATTTACAAATACATTTTTTTAAAAGTTAACGGTTTATCTTGTAAACGTAATCACTCCAGTCATAAAATCATTCATTGATACGTTTGTGTTTGTAAATATATAGAAAGCTATGGAAGTGTTACCTAGAATGGCCGGCATGTTTTCTATCAGACGCAGCAATTCGGGCGTGCTTTGTCCGATGCATTCGACGACGGCCAGCCACAGCTCCAGGCCGTCGGTCAGCAGGTAGATATGGGCGCTCTGTTGCAAATCACAGCTAAACGCTATCACTGGAAGAAGACAGGATAACAGATTCCCCGTGCTCGTTCCGATTCCCTTCATAGAAATATTACAATTGAATCCCTGTATTACTTTTAACAATTATCTTGATTCCGTTAAATTAAATAATACTGATTAAGTTTAATTACATCTTAAGAATAACAATTGCAATACTTCAAAAAATAATTTAATACTGTGTAATATGTGATATATTTATCTTTAACAACCAGTCTTTGATCTTGATTGTCTCTTGTAGTGCTAGACATTTACCCGAACTACGTGCACAAGAGTTCCGATAATAGCACAGCGCAGCAGGTCGTGATCCTCCGAGGAATCCCAGAGGGCCGGCAGCAGCTGCACCAGAGTCCCGACAAAAGGCTTCATCTCCTCGTGAACCAACTCGATCAGCAGCGATAGCGCGTTCAGAACTTGGATCTGTTGCAAAATTAAACTTTAAATTTAACATTTCCACTCGATTAGTGTTCTTCACAAACAGAGATGTTACAACGAAATCGGTCCGCAAGATCAGACAGATAGATGGATAGAGATATATACATATAGGTAGATAGAAAGATGGACAGATACATGGGTAGATACACCCACTGATAGATGGATATAGATGGGTAGATAGATAATTAGACAGATATATAGGTAGATATATAGGTAGACAGATAGATAGAGATAGACAGGACAAATATATAGGATAGATATCTAGACAGATAAACATGTAGACGAACAGATAGATGGATAGACACATTGACGGATAGATAGATAGGCAGATAGACAGAAGGACAATAGATGGATAGACATACACGTAGATAGATAGAGACTTGGATAGACAGACAGATAAACACGCCAAATTGCTGAATCCCTAAATAACCATAAAAGTTGTCACCTTGGTTTCGCACTCGGTAACTTCTTTGAGTAAAGCGTACAGCATAGAGAAGCTGCGCTCCAGAAACGGAAGGAACTGCTCCACAGAGAAGACAAAGTCGTCCAGCACGGAGCGCAGCGAACACACCGAAGTCAAACGGACTACCAGATCCTCCCCAGGTTCCATCAACGATAAAATCTAAAACAAAAAATACAACCAATAAACAAGGTAAAATTCACGGTAATACTGGTAAATTCATGAATTACCATTACAAGCACGTATAACCACTGAACAGATATCATAATAATAACACCAATAAATATTAAATAAAATACTTGCTTATATAATAGCTATAGCCTTGACGTAAATTTAAACAATATCGTTGCATATATTATACAACAAAATGATACCAAATCATAAAGCATGGGCATCAAATCCGTCGAGAATTTGACGCCGGCCCATTTGCCGCACAGCCAGACGATCCTCCGGCGTAAAATTCGGTAATTGCTCTCCTTGACGCGCACCTCCTGGACAAGGAGCTGTGTGAACCACTGGTCGAAATCCACCTCGTGAAACAGGTCGAAAGCGGCCAGTCCGAAGGCGTTGTAAAGGGCGTCCTTGTGCAGGATGCCCTGAAGATCCGTCGGAGCCACCAGGTCCATGCTCTCACGCATCATGGCGACGACGATCGACGAGACCAGCGAGTGATACTCGTGGATGAAAGTGACGAACAGCGTCTCGACCGCAGGCTACAACACCAAAACAAATTTTCAAGTTTAAGTTTTAATAAACAATGTTAAAAATTACATTAAGATAATAAAAAAAAATCCGACATAAAATGAAATACAAATATTTATGATACATATTAATGTAAATACCCAATTACCCTCAGACTGTATTTCCAGGCCTCGCCGCTTTCTTCGATATCTGTTGCAAACATACAAATACCGAGAATTAGTATTCACCACTACTTTTGCAAATCATGCGCGAAAACAAGAGAATCCTTACTAAACTCTTCCGGATTGGTCTCCCAGCGTTCCAGTTCGTCTTGCGACAGCAGCATGTAGCGCGTGATGATCTGCCGCGCCATGGTGGTCACAACTTCCGGGGTGAAACACTCCGTCTTGATGCGGTTGGCTTCCAAAGTTGCCACTTCTTTGGTGTCTGTCAACAACAAAAACAAATACAGAAATAAATATATTGTATAAAATATGTAACATAAACACAAATAAATATAAATATATCAAAATATAAATATAATTAATTATCAGTTCTTTTTACATTTAAGTATATACTTAAATACATTTAAAATATACATGAAAAAAAATTTCAAACCTTCAACTTTCTTGGCCGGTTTGTATTCTTGGCAGAGTACGAGCCCTTTAACGAGGTTCATTCCCTGAATGACGAAATTGACGAAAAGCAGGTGCTGGTTCTCCACCTGGAACAGCAGATTCCACACGAATTCCACGGTGGGTCGAATGAACGGGACGAAGGAGAACGGGTGCTGGTCCAGCAGATCCCTCAGGACTTTGCAATGGACAATCGCGTACTTCTCCAGCACACCGAGGAAGCTCTCGTTGGTCAAAATCACTTGCCCTGCGACGGTAAAAACAGACTCAATCAAAACCTTATAGTTTACGTTTTTTTTTTTACTTTATAAGAAAAATAATTTTACGGAATTCCAGTAACGGCTTCAAGTTGTGGAAAATGCTCTGGATAAATTCCATGACGGGTCCAGATTCGTGCGGCGTTTTAAAACCGTGAATAGTGAGCTTGCGAAGCACACGCAGGGCTAAAAGGGATTTCTCGATGGTGACGCTCGCTTCGTTTTGTCGCTGTCCCATCTATTTTTTTAAATTTTAAACGAATTAAAATTAATCTATTTTTAATGAATTCATTTCCGTATTTTTTTTAATTTCAAGTTTTAGCAAAGAATTAATCATTGATAAAAATTCTGTCAAAAAAAACCTGTTGAAGGAAGTTTTGATTCAATCGATTCCATATGGCCAGCACAAAGACGTAGAGTTCCGAGGCCAGGTCCTGGAAAGCCTTCTTGTCTCCGGCTAAACGTTTGGAGGCTAGGGCCTTCGTCACGTGATGAAATGAGAGCAGCGTGCGCTGCTGAACCAGGTCATCCTCGCTCTGGATCAGATGCAGAAGCGACGGCAGCAACTGTGGCCATTCGTGCGGGCAGTCAAACCTATTTTTAAAGGGAAAAGGAAGAAATAGCGATCGTCCGACTAAATGATAATATCTTCCGCAATAATTAGGGAACTTGTTAATATTCATAGTTATGAAACAATATTAAAATGGCACTATATTATTACATTATGTTCATATTATAATTTGAGTTTAGTTATAATACCTGGCTATTTTGGAGATGACAACTGCAATTTGTGTGGCAACTTGCGGCACTGGTTCACGAATGTGGTTGAGGATTCTCTCTTTGGCTGCATCTTTCTCGTCCTTGCTCAGACCACTTTTCAAAAAAATTAATAGAACTTAAGAATGTCATTCAATAAAACATTACATTTTACACGAATCTAATATTTTTATACTTTTAATTATAATTAACCTTTGGTATCAATTTATTGTTAATTCTTATTCTTTACAGTATTTTGAACTCTCATTACTATTTGTTTAATATAAAGCCAACAAACATTTAGTTGATTCAGTTTTTTTTAATTTATTTAGATGACATTAATAAGCCATATCGGGTTTCCTTACTTGGGTGCTCCTCTGCGCCAGTACTTCTCAATCCCGTTCTTGAAGTAGACGGTGGCCAGCCAGCGGACATTGGGATCCAGTGTTCCGTCAGTGAATATTTCCTGTCAGATTCAAGACGCGTGCATTTTAATTCATCCAACAACGGGTATAACATTAACAGTGCTATTAAAATCCAAAACATGTACTGATATAGTGTACCACGAGTGTTGTGTGAAAGCCCGGAGTAGTTTCCCAGCCTTTCAGGTAGTTTTCGACCTGGCCTATGAGTTCGGGATTCTGACTGACGCCTGCCAACAGTACTTTGAGGACGTCGTCCTTGGAAACTGCGACGGTGGCCATTTTCTGCCCCTGTAGAACAAATTCTTATAATCAAACTTCCATGCAACATTCCACTTTAAGCTAAACATTAAATACACCAACCAGTTAAGGGTACAATACAACGTGAACATGTGGTACTCGTTATGTCGCTTTACCACGCAAACGATAAACGCAATGTCGATTTTTCAAGCGCGAAATCTCGGAATCTTCAAATTTCAAATGTTTACGTTAGATTAACGGTTGTGTCAATTTGTTTATAAAAACTAATCAACGTAGTCTCATTTAAAACGCCTATAAATGTAAACCCAGTAAGCTCTAAGATTTCATGTAATCCTAATAAACGTTTATCAATTATGCTTAAGCAATTATCCGTTAAGTTTTAAATAAAAGAGGACATATTGAAACCAGCTACGGCATTGACAGTCACCGTGCAGCATGCAGCACTGTTCGCTATACAAAACTGAATCAATTTCTAGACCGTTAAACTTCTGTAAAGGTCGTATTTACCGGCCAAATAAATAACAAACAAGTTTTCGCTACCACGAAGTAAGATCAACGGGATTTGATCGAATGGGCCATGTGGTTTGTTTCGACGGGTTGATGTTGAACAGCAACCAAGAGAGACTAGTGAGCTGCTTGTCACTAAAGGCTTTTAGAAAAGCACAGGACAAACGTTAACCTTAATTATATGTTAATTACGTGCCACTAGTGATCAGATGCCAAGTATTAACCTTTCATTATCATGTCCGCTTTTTTCGAAGAATTAATCATATTTTAAATCTAATGATTAATCCATAGCTTTAACTTAAGAAATAATAACGAATTATTGTACATTTAATTTAGATTATTTATATTTATTTTTACTGAACAAGAAGCTTTTTAGATCTATTTATTAAGCTGGATTGCTATTTATATTTAAATTCATAATTAATTGATCGCATATTCATGTCGTAAATAACTGAACCTGGCAACACTGCACGGTGATCGCGCCGAATTTCTGCGTCCATTGCCTCGCTGCTTTTATTTTCTATTTACATTTTTAGCCAAAGCCGCTGAACGTCGCAGGTATCACATTTTTTCGATCGATCACCCCTTACCTTACAATCTGTTGGTTAAAATTATCTAAATTGAAGAAAGCGTAAGATGTATTTAAAATTATTAGAAATGTAATGTCTATCACAGAAAATGCCCAAGAAGTTCGCCCCCAAGTCCAAGAAGGAGGATTCCGCTGACGAGAGTTCTTCGTCAGATTCTGGACCGGAAGATGTAATTATTTTGAATCCTAATATGTAAAACCGATATGAATGTAGTTGAGATAATATCATTGTTGTTGTAATGATGTGGATAGTAAATGCTGAGACTAAACGAAATTTTTATCCTGTCCCCCTCTCAGAGGAATCCCCCTCCGTCGAAGAAGGCCAGGAGCGCGGCTCCTAGCTCGGGCGCGTCAAGCAAGAAATCAGCCGACTCAGAAGAACCGACTTGGTCTCTTGATAAACGCCGCATGGTGAAGGTGCGCGAATTCAAGAGCAAGGCATTTATCGACATTCGCGAGTACTATGAAGCCGACGGAGACTTGCGCCCAGGCAAAAAGGGTAACTAATCGAATATTTAGTAAAGTAGACGGAAAAATAATCAACTCTCGGCTTCTCAGGGATCAGTCTGACTCCCCAGCAGTGGCAGAAACTGAAGGAGATCATACCGGAGGTGGACGAGGCCCTCAAGAACGTTTAATAACAAGTGTCTTTGGCTGTTACGTCACAAGTCAAGTGTTTTTTGTCTTTTCTCACTGAAATACACCAACTGGTTGTAAACTTACCGGTTCTAAAATAAAACAGCTTAAAATAAAACTTGATCTGCTATTGGATAGTTTCATGAATAACTAAAACAACGGTAAATTCATTATCCAATACTATTCTTGGTTACGTTTGATATACTATTTATTATCACCACTCTCATTATTATTACGATTTAATTATGACGACTCAAATTTACACTGCCATGATTATTCATCATAAGTTATTATTCCTATTATTAATTAGCTAATTGTTTCTTAATCAAATGTTAGTCGAATTCGGGGTTCATAAACTGAAGAACTAAACTCGTGATTAGTTAGCTATTTTCAACCGACATAATTTTTTTTTAAATTGAGATTAGCTGAACAGTAATGCTTTTCATGTATTGACTTTGGCAAAACTGACTTAAAAAGACGATTACAAAGTATGATTTCAATTTTAAAAACAAACTTGGGTCCATGTTTTTAAATCATAAGTTCGTCAGGAATGTGGTTAAAATTGACAAGGGAGTCAACAGACTAGGAATTGACCGAGATTGCAACTTAATATAATCTTAGTGAATAATCATCGTGACGTGAGTTCCTTAGGCGGTCCAGTTTTCAGCAGGTGCGGTCCTTATCATCCTGTTTGTTGGCCCCAAACGCGTCCGGATTGGCTAACGGATCCAATTCGGCGAACAGGTTGTACCACGACAGGTCCTTGCCTTGACTTGGCTACCAAAAAACACGAACACGATATTCCATTTTTTTTTTTTATTAATTTTTTTCGTCAACTAATTGAATTTCAATTTAATTTTAGTCAATATAATTTAATTGTATTTTTTTCAATAACAATTTCAGTTGTACCTTTTTCTCCGTGTTCTTCGCACTCTCTTTCGGTCCCACCGCTCCCATCTTCAGGGTCTGCGCTTGGTTCATAATCTGCTGCAACATGGACAGCGTTTTGCCATGTCCCACAGCCTCGCCGCCGACAGCTCCCAGGTTCAGGAGATCACCTTCCGGATCCGGGTCAGCGAGCAGTAAATTCTCTGCGGCGGGAGGAGCAGTTTTCCCTGATTCTAGCCAATCGCACGACATGAACGGAGTCCAGTTTTCGATGTTGATGTCGGTGCTGGAATTCTGGTCCGGGTCGGACATATCCGCCGGCTTGGGACTCGAATGGCCAAAGTCCAGTTGATTCAGCTCGAGTAAAAGGGCATCCGATGGATCGAGTCCGAGAAGGTCATCGACCGCACCCGGCTTTTCGGTCCTGAGATCCGCCGTGGGTTTGACAGCAGATTTCTGCGACTCGGCGGGATTTTTCTTGTCGTCCGATTTCTCCAGGCTGTCGTCGCGGAACTCGTTTTCGAAGAAAAATTCACTGCAATTTTTAAAATTAACATACGGTTATACGAAGCTATCACTTTAATATCACTAGTGAAGTAATTGATAACGCCTATAATATTTAATGATGGTAATGTTTTTGTTTACAAAAATTTATAGAATTCTGATTAGCATCTATGTTGCAATTAGACATGTGACAGGTTCTTGACTGACAGTTCTCCGTCCGGCGAGGAGTTGGTTTCATCGACCAGTTTCAACGACGATTCTTTCAGCTCGGAGACGACGGAGAACTCGTACGGTTGGTAACCTGTAAAACGCAGGAAAAAAAACTAAAATTTATTAGATCTTTTGAACTTCTATTTTATTAATTAATTTGAATAATTAGACAATTCATAAAATAGAAGAATTAAAAATTCATTAACCAGGGTAAAGAAGAATAAAAACAATAGTAGTAATAGTACATTTACGTTAATTTAATTAATTAAAAATGATTAAATTGATAAAATTAGAGTTCAAATTAATAATTATTTTTGCCGGACCTTTGAAAGCATCAGCCACTGTTTGGAGGGCTTTAGCCGTGCGCTGCCAGAACGAAGACAAATTGTTCTGATAAATGATGAGCCCATTGGAGAACATGTTACACCGAGCCGCTGCCAAGAGATCAATCTTTTGCAAACAGGCTAGCTTGTGACGGTCAAACTTGGCCTTGCCCTCGCGCACGTGGTTCTGAACCTTGCGGAACTTCTCCAGTTCCTTGTACGTGTCGGGATTGAGTCCCTGTGACACGTTCTTCATCCACAGCAGGTCGCCGCGGTACTCGTTGCGACTCTTCTCCATTTCATTCACAGTGAATGCCGTGTCTTCAATGGCACGCTGGCAAAACGTTTCTACCTCCTGCAATAAACATTGAACAAAAATTATAAAATTCCGTTCCTTCTGACACGAACAGCGGGGAATGGTGCAAAACAAGCAATTACCTGATGCAGGCGAACCAGCGGGAAACGCAAAGCCACTCGCTGATGAGAACAGTACAGCATCGCTTTACCGACCGCGACCATCATTTTACCAGCTCGTGTCTTATCGTTTTTGCCTTCCTCCTTGAGGAAATGTCCCATGCTGCTTTCTTCCTGAACCAGTACTAGTACAGAACAGCAGGTAATTAAACGTGGTTAACTTAACAAACAAACCATCAACGTTACCATGCAAACGATCCTGATAGATTTCCAGGATCTTGTACAAATTCTGGCATGTTTCCTGAATGGAGAAAAACAGCTCCAGTTTGGCGTCAAGCTCTGCGTCTGAAGCAACGATGCAGTTGTCCTCTTTCTTCCCCAGCCGGCGTAGGACCGTCTGCTTGGCTACCCAGAAGTGATGTTGCATTTTGTTTAGCGCAGTGTTCTGCAACTGATGGGCAGACTGTTCTCCAACAAAGCGATCAAAGGAAGACCCGCTGTACCCACTACACCATAGGGGGAAAAAGGGTCAATACCTCGGTCTAAATTTACCTCGCATGTACATTTATACTTCAAAGTGAAATACAAATGTATATTTTGATGTACAGTGCAACTTACAATGAAGCAGAAGACATTCTGATCTGTTTGACTATTTTTTAAGATAAAATAAAAGCCAGCTTGGTGGTGTTTGATGCAGACTTCCGCAACAACTGGCAACCAGCACACCATCAGCAGTATCAATTCGATAAATAACACAGGTTAACATGGTATCCGACCAGAAGTGGCACGTAACCCACTTTGGCTGTCGGGCCTAAAATTCTCTAGTTTGATTGGTTGTCAAAAACTAGATCAACCTTTAAGAAACTTAAAATGTCTCCGATAGTATTGTATTGAACGGTAACCCAGTAAAGATTTAACAACTTAATTATTTATTTAACCTTACATACAGCGTATTTATTGTTAATTGAATTTTGTTTCATAACTCGCAAACTGGCAACGCCTATTGTTTACGTCATGAATGGCAAAGATGACGGGATGTCTAGTTCCTTTAATGTATTTTTGTTTACCTGCTTAACGTCATAATGCCAACGTCAGTTTCACTAGTTACATTATTTTACAAAACGGCCCATAATTTTATGTACCGGAGCTGCTATAACAGAACACTCACCATGAACGCCCTGAAGCTCGTAGCCGTTTTTATTTTAGGTTTAATTAGCGCTTTTCTGTGTTCCTTTCTTTACCACCAAATTCAGACCGAAAAATTACAGCAACAGTCGAGACTCGAAGCCGCTGTGTTGTTAGAAAGTAGAAAAAGTTTTCTGCAAAAAGCCAGGTCGTTAGTGTCGATACCCGAAGTGACACAGTTCAGCATAGTCGAGGACCCATTCAGCTATGAAAGTCTGTTATTGGCAAAGTCGTCAGACAACAAATCCAAGAAACTCGACATCAAAAGTATCACTTGTGAAGTTGCAAATTTTACCTTATATTAACTAAAAATTTTGAAATTCAGGTAATACGGTCGAAGCTCTGGCCACGTTACACGCCGCCCTGGAGATGAACAAACATGGGAAACGGAACAAGGCGGTCAAACTCTTCCAGCACGCGCTAGCCTTGGGTCCCGAACACCCGGACATTTTGACACATTACGGTGAATTTCTGGAGACGATTGAAAAGAATCTCGTCGCGGCTGATTACCATTATTCGAGGTTTCAATTCACCGTCCGTCCTAACTATTTTGGTTTAAACAAATTCTCTTTTAGGGCGCTGACCTTCTCGCCAAACCATCACCGGGCGCTGGAAAACAGGCAGCGGACCATGCCCCTAGTCGACGAGATTGACGATGACTACTTGCGTTCCATAGACAAAAAACGCGACGATCTGTTAGCCATACCGGAATCCAGCGCTCGTTTACGTCGCATAAAGAAGGAAGCCTACTTTCAGCATATTTACCACACCGCGGGCATTGAAGGCAACACTATGAGTCTGGCGCAGACCAGAATGATTGTTGAGACCCGTGTAGCGATAGGGGGGAAGAGCATCGTCGAGCACAATGAGATCCTCGGCCTGGACGCAGCTTTGAAGTATATCAATAGCTCCCTCGTGCATCGCATCGGAGCTATAACTCTAGATGACATACTGGAGATTCACAAGCGAGTATTGGGTTTTGTGGACCCGACCGAAGGTGGAAAATTACGGTAAAAATTGTAATTGATAATAAATAAATTATAATAGTGATTCGAATTTAATTTATTGATATGATGATTCAACTATATTAATTGTTGTGATTCATTATTCTGTTAGGTCTACGCAGGTTTTCGTCGGTAGCCATATCCCTCCGGGACCCTCGGAACTTCACCTGCTGATGGAAGACTTTGTCCAGTGGTTGAATTCCGTCGAATCGCTGCACCTTCACCCCATCAAGTTCGCCGCCCTGGCCCATTACAAGCTGGTCTACATTCACCCGTTCAGCGATGGTAACGGCCGGACGTCGAGGCTACTCATGAACTTGATCCTGATGCAGGCGGGTTACCCTCCGGTCATCATCCGCAAACAGGATCGAGCCACCTATTACGACTATATCCAACAGGCTAACGAAGGAGACGTTCGACCCTTTATCAGATTCATCGCCCAGTGCGCCGAGCAGACGCTCGATGTCTACCTATGGGCCATAGGTGATTATGGTACCATTCCGGCCCTGGCACAGGAAGACGACGGAAGGACGATTGTAGCTGAAAATAGGTGACGTTCAACCCTGGCCTAGGAGATTTAGCACAATTCGAGCGTTTTTTTTCTCTTTAAAATTGCACATATTTTATAAATGTATCTTCTTTATCGGTATTTGTATGACCAATGCTAAATGAACGTATTGAAATTTTAAAAAAATGCGTGTAACTCGACACTGGCATAACATGTACTTCAAGAGGAAACGGTTGCAACAGAACGTCATTTTTCATATTTTTTGGGACACAAAAACATGCGCCAACACATTTCTCCGTCCTTCAAATCCCTCCCCACAAAATTTGAAAAAACAGCTTAACTATCGTTTGGTAGGATGCCTTCTGGCGGAGAAGTCTGTCCGTTGGTTACGTGGCTGGAATCGGTCGAGTCTCGCCGTGGGCGTTTCGACGCCACGTGATGAGAGTTTGTTTCGTCCTCGTGCGGCTCTTTCGACTCGATATTAGTGGCCGGCACATGATGGTTCAAGTCGCAGTCTACTTGACTCTGGCTGGCGGTCCGTTTGCGGCACTTGTCACTCGATACTGCGCCACTTGGGGCGAATTTCTCCGTCCGAGCACTGTCGCTGGATTCTTCATCAGCCGCTTTTGAGCGACTGACACTAGTCCGGTCGTTGATGTCGCCCTGCGGCGAAACACCGTCGGTGGCGATTTTTTCGCCCGATCTAAAGGTACTGGAAGATGCGTGATGGTTAACGCCCGTCCGAGGAGGCTCCTCCTGGTCATGACTTGCTGGTCCGCTTGTGTCAGGTTCGGCGTCGTCAACCTGAAATGGAAAGCAGCGTTCAAATAGTGCCATGATCTATTTTCTATTAATACACCAGCTGCGGCCATATAAGCAATTACTTATAATAGTATTATACTATTGTATTAATTATTGCTTATATGGTTCAAAGTGTACTAGTATCTATTAGTAATATTACACCTATATTATCTATAGTGTATTGCATATATATTAATATTTTATATTTTAGCTAAGTTGTAGTTTTCATTTGTGTTTATATTGAGTTAAAATTTAGTGAATTTTTTAGTCGATGATTTTGACAGTTTCCTTATTACTCGCTGTTATTCATTTGTAAATTTTAATATCATGATTTCGCAGTCTTATTATACATATAATTAAGAACTTGGTCAAAAGGCAACAAAGACTTAAATACTATAATTTTTGAATCTAGTACTCTTCGTTGATTTATTTCCCTGTTGTGTTTATTATACATTTTTTATAGTTTATTTTAATTTGTAATCATTATTTAATAATGGGTAAATGCCTAATTACGAGTATCACTTTTGATTGTTTCTGGAGATCTGTTGATTCAGATAATTAACTTCAAATTTCCTTAATACTTGCTGCCAATAATCTTTTCCTAATAAATAATTTTACTGTTTGTTATAACACGTAATTAAGAATATCCATTCAATAAGGCCACAAACCGTCGACGGATCAGGATCCAGGTTATTGATTTCTCTGCTTGTTGCACGGGGACTCTCGGGGCGTTCCGTCTGAACGCCGGATAAGGAACTGGTGCCACCTTTACGGAGGGCCTCGTTTTCCGTCTTGAGCTCTGCGAGCTGGTCCCTGGCTTGTCTCAACTGCTGCTGCAGGTAGTAAATTGTCGACTGCATCCCTTCGACGTCTTCATCTAGTTCTTGCAGGAATTCGTCCAGTTCTTTAACACATTAACCAGACAATTTGGAAAAAAATTATAAATCCTGTTAGAATTGTATCACTTGATACGAACTGTACCCGACTGTGATTTCTTCATCTCTTCGCTAAAGTTTTTCTGGAGGGCCAAATCTCCTTCGAGTTTGGCCAGTCTCCCTACGGACGTTATTCTCCCCAACTCCTCGTTCTCTTGGTAGAGGAGACGACACTTGGCCATCAGCCGCTTCCCCGTATTACTGGAATGATACAACGGTAACACCAATTTGACTCGTTGACATCAAAATAGCCATGACGATGATAACGACCGTACGAGATACCTGTCTGGTGTGAACTTCCAGGCACTTAGTTCGTTCTGGGTCTCCTCGAGTAAGGATTTGGTCTTGTCGAGCTCCTGCCGCAGTCTCTGGATGACCACGTTGACCGCGGGGTCCAGTAGGGAACACCTTAACGAGGCTTCGTTTGACACGTGCGACATTTTCAGTTCTTGAATTTGTACCTGCGGGTAAACAGAAGCATTTGTTTAGACTCGTTCACCGCTTGTTTTGGAGAGTGACTGTTACCATTAGATCCTGAGCTTCTTGCTCCTTGCTACCGAGTTTCATTAGCAGGAGGTTTTCTCGACGGGCGGCTTCCGCCTGCAGGTTTCTCAGCTTCTCCTCGAGCACTCCATTGTCTATTCAAAGATTAAACAGATGTGACAATGCCGTCTTGCTTGTTTCGGTCGCAATAATAATTGAACGTCAGCAAGTATAAACAAAACGTTCAAGGGTGACACAGTCAAAATTTTGTGTGGAAATGTTGCCATAGCTAGAGCTCTGTTTTTTTTTCCTCGCTAATTGAGATGCAGTACTTGTTTGCAGCGTCGCGAGCTGGGTCTCGAGAGAGTCTACGTACGAGTCCTGTTTCACCCAACAATCGAGGAGCTCTTCGCGACTAAACGTTTCGAGCTGCTCCCGCGAACAGCAGACCCGTTTCACAGGATTCGCCGGTCCGTTAGTAGCGCTTAGCTTTAAATCGTTTACTTCTCCCATGATGGTATTTGGCTAGAATGTTGTGGTGGTGAATGCAGAGCCCTCCCCCCGCGAGCGGTTTTAAAAGTCTGTAAATAAAATAGACACTCGTAATTTTTTCAAATTCGACGCCGTTAATGCATTTTCCAACCTTGCCGAAACACAGATTCTTGACAGCACAATTTAAAAAATGATGGGGAAACACGAACTTTAACTTAAGCACGGTTATGCGGTTTTCACTCAACCCAACTGTTGCGAGGAATAGCCGCCATATTTGGTGGCCAATGGCGCGCTATAGTGGATAGGTTTTAGTACGGTAGCCTCAAGGGGCGGGGCTAAATCGTAAAGTGCTTACCTTACGCTACATGAGCTATTTATCGATGAGCAGCAGGGCTATCCAGTTATGTCCATATCGATATTTCAGTACTCATCGTTATTATATCGAAATTAAGAAACATTTACTGATACCAGTTTTCTTCAACGGCCGATATCAGATTATAGATAGATATATATTTCGTGTATCGATTTATCGTATCCCGTATCGTTAAAGACTTTGAATATCGATAAGCAAATCGATATCGATATCAAGGAAATTTAGTAATATATAATCGATTATACGGGTATCAAGAATTTATGATATTGGATATAATGCGAGGATAAATTGTATTTATACCTCTTGATTCCAAGCGTTGTTCTGACAAATAAACCTTGAAACAGGGCACCGGACAAGTTACAGTAAACGATTCGGTAAATGACGATGATTTCAACTCTTCATATTTGTTTAAGACAATTGATAAGATGTACACTGTAACGTAACACAAATCTTTAAGAACATTCATTAGACTCCTCTCTATTGTTCTGTGTGTACAAATTATATGTTAACAATAACATTATATGTATATACGCACAGTCTCATCTAAAAAAGGGGGGGCACAATACAGCGCGTTGGTATAAACTTCAACGTTTAATTCTGGTTAAACTAACAGCTTAAAATCACTGAGAATTTGAGGTTACATGTCTAATTAATAGTACAATCATCACGTAAAATTCTGTTACTATCCAGCAAAACCTGTTGAAGATATAAGCAAAAAAAGTGGACACCATTTTTGGGAACAGGCTGTACACATATTGTATGTACATGCAAGTATGTTTGTGTGTGTAATATGTGTTATTACATAACTGCATAGGAGGAATACGCAATGTAGTTAAAATACCGTAGTTTAATAAGCGATTTTGATATTCAGTTCTCCTATCGCGTACAACAAGCTAAAAACTCGGTATTCCTAAAACTGGAGCGAAGAACTAACCAATCCACGGGAACGCCCCGCCCCAAAACCCTGGCCACGCCTTTCTAAACTACTGTTCATCGAATTATCACTGTGATACGTGATATTGGACCAATACAAGATGAAGCGCTACGGGTTCGTACTAAACGGCAGGAACTTTTTTTCCGTCCTACAGTAGTAAAGTATTAACAGCTTTTGTTAAAATACAGAAATTCAGCGTAGAATGTTGATATTCACCGTTAAAACCTTGAAGAAGTAAATCTGAATATCTTGATTACAAGTTATATTGAAATTTCATCGGGCTAAAATTGTATTGTAGTTTCGAATAGAACATTGAGTATCCACAGGGTTTTTAACATGATTTACATATGCTATATGTATATATATATCCATATACTTTTAAGTTATGAGCTTGTATTGGGGATTATGGTTTATATTGCATATATAGACTTGTATTGTATTAGCACGTTATAATCAGGGCAAACGATGTGTGTTATGTCACACACAATCTATTACGATCAATAACAAAAAGCATAACAGAGTAATGTCCATCAAATATTGGCTCATATACTTGATCTTGTTTAGAAAGAAAGTCACGTGTTTAACGAGCGATTTCAGACAAAGAAACACCTGTACAGCAAAGGATAGTTTTCATTCATCGGGGTGATAGAGTAGCGAAGAAATGCGTTCCATGTTGACTGCGTAGACTGTGTGACACGGGATTACGTTCTTCTGGACCTGGATTGCACCAACCAAAATAAAACCAACGTGTTTTAATATCAAAAGCTAATTACTTTAAATATTCTTTTGAACTCAATTATTTCGTTAATTTTAACAAATTAATAAAGCTTCACTAAATCAAAATATATATTAAAAGATAGAAGACTAGGAGAATTAATGGCCACCTGCAGCGTAAGAAACAAATCTCTGGTGGACAAATAACCCAGCCTGATCGGTTCTTCGGTGCACGCGATATTATAGGCTGCTTCTCGTTCGGTTTTCCTGAAGGGCAGACGTAGTGCAGGGATGTAATCTACCTCTGTGCTGAGAGTGGAAACTTCGGTCGCGTAGCTGAAATAAAATTTGAATATTTATTATTTTTTTTAATTTTGTATCAACTAAAAAAAAGGAGTTATTTGGAAATTATAAAAATATATGTATCTAAAGTTGTTAAGGGTAATCAGAAGAAATTAAAGAACATTAGCCAACTGTCAACAAGAATAATACAATAATAACACTTACACAGATTCCATAAAAATGAATGAAAAGTTAACGCAAACTAATTGTAATTAAAAAACAACTAATAATATATTAATAAAAGCATTGCCTTGTTCACAGTTCTCAGATTACCTGTCCGAAGTCCTGTCGTGAAAGTTCCACGAGTTGTGAATCCACGGATTGAGAGTCGGCTGACCCGCAGAATGGACAAACTTCCGTTCTCTCAGTTTATAACCTTTGCGGGTGGTTACCATCGCCGTGAGGAGCCGCTTCAGGAAAAGACGCGTTGCCGCCAACAGCAGCTCCACCGAATCATTGTCGCAGCCCTGATCCAAACCCGAGTCCCAGGCGGCGAGCAGTATCCGGCCGTGAATCAAAGCAACGTCTGGTAAACTACTGTCCCTGGCGCAGTAACCGGGGCGAGGTTTCTCTGGTTCCAACTTGGGCGAAGGTGGAAGCATCTGGATTGGCTCGACAGGCTGGAATCGTGTCTTTTTAAAAACAATCTTCCATATTACCATCCTGACTATCTAAAGTCAATCGTATTGCAGTACCTCATGATTCAATCTGCCAGTTCTCCTCCGTGTTGATAGCAATCGAATCTTAACGCTCGGTTTAGCAGTGTCTTCCTCCGTACCGAAGGATATTGGTCCTACCTCTATCCGGGCTTGCTTCTCTTCCTACACAAAGAGAAATTTCATTACATGTATTGCAAGATTCTAGAATTGCTTACCTTGATGGTTACGGGAACGCTTTCCTCCAGCGGGAGACGCGGTTCTTGGATTCGCGGCTTGTGAATCAAATCCGTCGGCTGGCAGAGGCTTTGGCACTTGGTGAGCACTGCAAGGAGGAATTCGTTGTGCAGGTGAACACGGTTGAGTGGGAGAAGTAGACGGGCTTGGCGATCAAAGTCTTCTTTTGTCATCTTTGAAAATATGAAAAAACGTGTAGATTAGCTAACGATTCAAGTTTATCGTCTGACGTTATGTTTACCTTCATGCAGAACCAGGACTTGAGATGAGCGAAGTAGCTAGATACAAGAAAGAAAGGTTACCTTAGCTTAACTGTAAGCACATTTAAATGATGTTCAGTTAACTTATGTCAAGAATATGGTTAACGCTTTTTCAACATTCAAACGCACTTGATCATCTTTAAATGTCCGATGCATACACACCGAGACAAGATTGCATCGCTTGTTTTACCTTCCTTGTGTATATTTTTAGTACCTTTTGGATGATTCCCCTAGCGCATTGATTAATTCCCTCCTGGCTTCATTAACATTCGTATTCGACATTTTTGTTGTCTAGTTTTGTCTTTTGTAAATTCTGTGCGACTGTCTCATGTGCTGTCTAGTTTTCTAGCGGTGAAGACTTCCGCGTGTAAACAAAAGCGTTCAAAATGCCACCTAGCGGTGGAGCGATGAACTATTTGACTAATGATGGACGGGTCACACCAGCAATTGTCCGAATTCCGACCAGATTGTCTCCTAATGAATAACCACGCAATGTAGCTTGTCATCAACAAGTCAGCAACTTGAATCTGTTGGTCATTATTGAGCCGCTATAAAGAAAAATCAGACTATTATCAAGTCAAAACTAGGATTTAGCTCTAGGACCTTGATAGGACTTTGCAGTTATCTTAACAGACTACCTCGTTAGATGGCACTGAGAAATCTAAACTGCAGAAAGGCCTAGCCGAGTTGCCTACAAAACCTGAATTTCCAATTCTTCATTATGATGACATTAGCGATGTCAACGACTTGACTCGACTCGACTCGACTTTGGGCTCGAGTCAGTTAGGCCGACTTGAGCCGGTAGGTCGAGTCCAATACCCAGTCGAGCTAGTCAACGTGCAAAATCACGAGCCGAGTCAAATTATTTAATGTCAAAGTGACCCGAGTCGAGTCAGTCGAGATCACCAGATGGAACGCGCCGAGACGACTTGTAACAACAGGATTTTGGGACCGGCTCGACCACATTCTTATAATTTGGTCCAACAGGAGCAATTTCCGTTATTTGAATGTATTCTCTTGCCGTGTTACGCGTAACGCATAACTCAGTTGTATGCGAGAAAGCGTGCCTGGAATGATGCGCCTGTCAGACAAGTTTGACTGGTCCCTCCATGTGTGGACGTGCAGCGCAAGCTTTTAAAGTTTATTTTTTACGAAAAAAACGGCGAAAAAATTAATACACGTGATTGTGGGATAATATTGTAATGTTAAAAAACTCATCAAAATGAAAGATGATACTATTGGAAGAAATTGGTTAAACCTTCGGTTAGAAAAACTCTGCGCTGTGAGCATTGCGCAGGAAACTATAAGTGATACCTTTTGTTTGAACATTTTGCGTGCGTTCACCCTGTGTTTGTTTATGTCACAATGGGGAGAAACTAAAAGTATTTGATAAGGTAAATAGCGTTGTACAAAAGGAACAACACACATCTAGCACACACCGTGTCGCGGTAGCTAAACCTCAATTTACGTAGCAGATTACTTTGTAAACGTTCACTCTCAGTAGGAGTACCACGTTGGATATTCGTAACTCATGCCACGCCCTCTAATCTTAATTAGTTTGATTGTTATACGTACTTGTCAACTGATTTATTAAGCTTGTAAACTGTGTAATGTGTGCGTCATGTGTGTCAAGTCGCCCAGCGTATTGGGCAGTGTATGACCAACAATGTGATACGCATCAGATAGACAGCGATTAGAATTCGTGAAATGTGAGTCACGGTGTACCTGGGAATGATTTGAGCAGTTTTACGAAGTAAATAGCTGTGTTCTGGTAATCGTGCAACTGAAACAAACCAGAAGAACGGAGTGAAATAGCCCAGTAAGGATGAAAGCAAAGTTTGCTACAATTCCTGCAATTCATCCCAGCTGCAATTACGCTGGTTTTCTATACGAATAGTCGAGAATCATATGTCAAACTTGCACGGATAAATGTGGATAAATGTGGATAAAGAATAATGCGACATCAATTGAAATCTACCCCGTATTCTATACAAGTATGAGAATCATCCCATCTATCTATCTATCTATCTATCTATCTATTTATCTATCTATTTATCTATCTATCTATCTATCTGTCTGTCTATCTATATATCTATCTATCTACCTATCTATTTATTTTTCTGTCTATCTATCTATCTGTCTATCTATCTATCTATCTATCTATCTGTCTATCTATCCATCTATCTCTCTGTCTATCTATATGTCTATATATCTATCTATCTACTTGCCTATGTAACTATCTATCTATCTGTCCATCTACTTGTCGTCTAACCGAGTATCCATCTTGTCTAATCATCTTGTACATACCAACAACATTATTTACAGTATTTACATAATTAACTAAAAATGTGACAAAACGTTGCAAAACTGGAACAGAAAACACTGTTAACAGTATTTGACACGAAAATCTATTCTCCTTTTGCCCTAACGAATTCTATAATTGGTTCTCTAAAAGCGGTTGGCAACTCTTCCCGACATAACATTGTTCCCATCATAAGCCGTGTATTCAATTTTCATAATCACATGGTTAATAAAAAAGTATACATTAAAATTTATATACAATTTACTAGTCGCAATACCCAATCTATCAGATTATCATCTATCTATGGTAATGGTAATGTCATTTGCTACTGTCTGGACGTGTTTTTAGTATAATTCGTTATCTGCATAAACTGACATTCCTGCGTTCAGTTTTTTCTAACACACTTTGTCCGGTTGTTTTTTCGGTTAGAATGTAAAATATCAATAATTAAAAGAAGCTATTCCTCTATTTTATCTTAAAGAATGCCGGTCCCTAGGTTTTTTCACCGATGTGTCAAGGACCTTTCACAAGAAGGTGCAAGAATCACGGACAACATTCTGGGAAGCCTTTCACCCCGGCAGTAAAACTGAGCAGTGAAGGGTATTAAGATGAAGGAAGAAGTAGCAGCAACACGGCCAGAGGGAGTGGGCAAAGCTAGTGAACCGAAGTTAGGTAATTCCAATGGATATCACGAAGCAACGGTACTTGGCTCCAGGCAATCCGGCCAACACCCGTTCACTCTTGGCGGTCGTTCTACAGAGAAAGTGGGTTACCAGGACAAAGACCTGTTCATCGCGAAACACCTTTATAGGCTTGTCTACCACCTGTACAAATGNNCCATAGTTAAACGGTTCTTTCCGCATTCAGACTTGTATGTTACGTAACTTTTCGCTGTGGTTTATTGTTTGATCAACTTCTTCTAGCACCGAGTCAAATATAGTCGACCTGAAAATAACCTTGCCGAACGGTCAGAAAGTCAAATACAAGTCGTCAAAGTCTTCAAATAGGCTTCAGTATAGTTTACAAGCTTCGACAGAAGTCGTTTGTTTGTTTGCGACTTCATCCTTCGATGAAATTTCAAGGGGAAGAAAAAAATAATCAGGCAGCCAGTGGCGCTATCGGAGTGTCTAGGCAACGCGCGTTTTCGTCTGTCGGTTTTGCTTGGAATCACGCCAGAATCGATCGGTGGTATTCTAAGGGCAAGGCAAACGCTTTTTTTTCGGTCGCTGCGGTTTTATTGGGCGCGGCTGCGGGGGACAAGGAAGAGGGGGTAGACGGCTGGCGCAAGAGGAGGCGAGAAACGAGAGAAGCAAAAAATATAACTTGGGTGGGAGATAAACGGGACCGCGCTTGTGCTAAATCTAGTCCCGCCAAGTTGGGAACTTTTTAAAAAAACAAAAGCGGGACAATGTAGCGCGGTTCGTTCAATCACCCGGACCAGAATCCTCCATTCGTCTGCCCCTTGCGAAAGTTCGTCTGGGGCTAAAGAAACCCTATATAAGACTTACGCACTTTGAAGTGTCCGCCATGTTGGTGGTCTGGCGATTAGCAGATCCTATTCTCTTCATGTAAAGGTGTGACATTCCTGTTTAGTTCATTTTAGTTTAGCTGCAATGTTTGTGATACAAAGAGTGAAATAAACGTTTTTCTTTGATCAAAAGTCGATTTTTTCTGTGTATGAAGCCTGTAGAGTCACGTGACTGACGTCATAATGCGTAGCCCCTATAATAACAGAAAGGAAGAGGTTTAGCACGGATGCCGTACTCGACGGTGACATGTGGTCCGGGCCGGGAGCCTGAGACCGCATATAGTACGAGCTAGTCACGCTGTTGTCGATTAGTTGAAATCTGGCCCGCTTGGCGTCACCCAAGCGGCCAGATGAAGGTCATTGACTCTTGGGGTCCGCAGTTCGATAATGCTTACCGCTTCGTGGACGTGCCAGTCTGGCGTAACACAGTGTGTGTGAACCTAGCGATGTATCTTTTATCACGTGACCTTGGCAACGACCTTGACTAATTTTGCAATAACTAGTGCGTCGTTTGTTTGATCTGCGTAAAGCCAATTGTCTTTGGCTTCGCATCCAAGGGATATTGGCCAAGTGCGGTTTCACGTGAGCCTCAAGTTGACGCGAGTTCAGTGCTCCAGTTCAGCGCGGTTATTGATTCGGATATTGGGAGAAACGTTAGAGCGCCGTGCCGAGTAGTAGAGCGACCTTGAAATCTGACCTTGATGCTGCAATGCGTGTCTCGTAATCGCTTCAACACAATGAACGGTCGCATTTGGCACATTATACATTTTCATCGTCATTCATTCTGACTATATATTCTGTATCTGGTGCCCCTGAAACGCACACAAGATGCCTAATGCTAATAGTGTAAGTACAAATTATACGCTTCCTATTGACTGATTAACAGAAAGGCTGTCGGTACACAAGCGTTGCCGGCTAAGGAGAGTAAAAGAGTCGAGTTAGTAACTCTTTTTAGTAACTTGTTTATTCATACTGCACACTGCACAGCAAGCATAAAGTACGATACATTTGTACGAATCAAGAACATTTAAAGCTTAATGCTGTATTTAACAGTTCAAAGCTTTACGGCATACAAAGAAATGACCATGTTACTGGCTGTTAAGTGTTATATCTATAACAGTTTAAATGGCTTGTTTATTACAATGCACAGCAAACAAACCAGCGTTACTTTTATGCTTCAAAACATAGCTAAGGTTTTGCGCCAAGGCGAAAATATCTCATGAGTTAAGGGACTTGCAAATTCTTATTCAATCTGTTAACAAAGGATCTCTTTTATCTTGTATCCGAGTATAGTGCCACCTACTGGCGACCTATTTGACGGTCGCTGACTGACGGCAAAGGGCGGGTAACTAAACAGAGCTACGGTGACGACTCCACACTTTAGTGCTTCGAGGTTTTTTCCCCTTACTTTCCTTTTAATACTTAAGAAACTGGAATGAAATGGCCATGAATAGGTTATTAAAAAAGGATCGAGCGCTCCATAACTTCCCAATTTGTACTGTTGTATCCTATTTTGAGACAAGTTCGCAACAGGCACCAAATTGATCTTGGAGGGTTTTACGAAGTATACGGCTACGTATCATCAACCGGTTTTCCTAGGTTAGCAATAAGGATAGATATAAGGATAGATAGATAGTTAGATATATAGACGGACGGGTTGATTGATGGATGGATAGATAGATAAATAAATAGATAGATAGGCAGATAGATAGATGGTTAAATAGTTAGATAGATAGATGGATGGATAGATAGATAAATAAATAGATGGGGAGATAGATAGATGGTTAAATACTTAGCTAGATAGATGGATGGATAGACTGACATATAGGTGGATAGATACACAGATAGACAGACAGGCAGACAGGCAGACAGGCAGACAGGCAGACAGGTAGATAGATAGATAGATAGATAGATAGATAGATAGATAGATAGACAGACTGACAGAAAAATTGATGGATCGATAGATAGATAGGTAGGTAGGTAGGTAAATAGATAGATAGATAGATAGATAGATAGATAGATGGATAGATAGACTGACAGACAAATGGATGGATCGATAGATAGATAGGTATGTAGGTAAATAGATAAAAAATATAGAATAGGTAAAATAGAGAGATTGATGGGTAGATAGATATACAGTTAGATAGATAGATATATAGACAGACAGACAGACAGATAGATAGATAGATAGATAGATAGATAGATAGATAGATAGATAGATAGATCGATCGATCCATCGATAGATGGATGGATGGATCGGTAGAGGTAGGTAGATAGGTAGATAGAAGGATAATTAGATATATAGATGGTTAAATAAGTAAGTAGACAGATAGAGGCTATATCAAATGTAAATATGATGCGATTACTAACGACCATGTGAGTACACAGGCATTTGCGTATTTAGCAATCATATAGCGATTATCAAGAGCATCATCGTATAAACTTGAATCAGCGCAATCAACATATCTGTAACTGCTGCTAAAATTAAAGTTCATTACATTCAGTATTGCTATATTAGAATTTAAGACGTTTTTTTGGTATCCTGTGAGTTCAGCAACCTCTTCTCTAGAAAAGAGGCCAGTCTTTGACCGAGACCGTCACTTTCTCTTTCTTTCATTTCTGGCTTCTTTACTTTACCGTTTCCTTTGGTTATTTCTTTCTTTTTATGACGCAGTCTTGGAACTATAATTAGAAGGGAAAGGGGTTCGGCGAGCACGAAGGTTTTCCAAACTTAAATTAATTACCTTATACCTTTACCATTACCTCTTGTATAAGCCACGTTGATATCTTAGTTAACCGTACTAGGATGATTATAAAGAGTATAATGTCAGCTCTACTGGTTTATTACAGTTGCGTTGGTTTCAACTATGCTAAGTGAACCAATTTTCTATAGATTAATTTCAGTCCCCAATGAGGCTATAAGCGACTTTGAAGTAAAGAAATAGTAGTTGAATTAATGCTAATAGTATTCATTTGATTTGAGGTTATTATCGCAGTGTGAATCTGAGACGATTCGCTTTTCTTATGACAGCAGGCTAGTCATATTTTATGTGGATTTGCCTATCTAGTATCAACTGACACACATATCATATGCTATACATGCAGTTTGCTTGTTAGCGTACGACGCGAAAGTGGTGAGCGCAGAAGTGAACGACCTTGAAAGTGACGCAAAACTGTGGGATGTGCAAGTTTCTAATGCTGCCAACCCTTTCGTTAAGGCACCGAAAACGGTGGTCATCCACCTCTTGCTCTCATGCTAACTTTCACCGACCTCAATTCAGTTCAGTAGAAAACGGTTCTCGTTTGGTGTATTCCACAAAAACCTGACGTCAT
>JAIQCU010000899.1:3327-33015 GCA_022114935.1 Leptestheria dahalacensis
AAAAAAAAAAAAAAAAAAAAAAAATTCTTCAAACTACCACCCCGTGTGTGACACTTCTGCAGCTGCTGTTGGTTGGGGTAGAAAATATAGATAACAGGTTGTTTTTTTTTGGCTTGCCAAAGAAGGCATACCAAATCAACATATTTCCAGATAACAGGCTAACAGATATGGATTATACAGGGAATATCGCTTTTAGCCTTGATTGTTTTTCCCGAGACCTATAATTACTAGGTTTCATCGGAGGGCAAATAGCTCGTAAATGCCTGATTGCGCAGAGGGCAAAGTGTTTTCGCCATTCAGCTGCGGCTTTTCTACCTCTAATGAGGACCCCTTTTAAAGGGTCCAATTAACATCGCACCGGGGCTAGCATACACCTACACACAAACACACACACTTGACTCTATTCTTCTATCTTGTATAACAAGGAGATTGAGAAAATGACACGTTCTTCTAAATTTTTTTCTCTTTTACCGATTTGGAAAAAAAATGCTGTATCCTTTCACCGGGAGGCTATGTAATTACATGTAATTGTTTTCAAAGCTTTTTGTTTGATCTACTCTCGCATACACCAGGGTTTTTATTTTTTCAAAACTAAAAAAAAAGTAGTTCAGACTTGTATTGGGACGATTAAATCGAGCATTTAAGTGATTGTTTTTTTAAACCATCTTTTAAGAGCCTTTTAATAAAACCGTTTTTTTTACTGAAAGAAAAGGGAAAAGAAAGGAGGATAAGAAAAACGCAACAAGACAATTTCAAAATGGCGTCCTTTCACCTACAGCTATATACACTGTAATAACAATAAACGAAAGCCTTTCTTTATTACTTAACTTTTACAACATGATGATAATAAAAAAACATGCCTCTTGCACCCCAAAAAGGAGGAAACGATATATATTAATTCGGACGGAATCTAGTCCAGACACTGAACTTATTCTATTATTTCTAATTGGATTATAATTAGGTGTGTATGAGGTTTTGATGGGTGCGACCGCAACTGACATCAACGTATCACGAAAAATTAGACCAAATATAAAATGGCAAAATTAAAGTGGAAAAAGGGCGAAAACCTTCGGAAAATTCGACGAGAAGAGAAAGTTGTCTAATCCTTTTTATTACTTTCATTTTTCCAATTCTATTCAAACAAATAACTTCATATTTGAATTTTCTGATTGTAGTATTCAAATTGCAAGACTCGGTAGTTGATATTCCGTACAGTTGGGGAAATGTTGATCGCTTACAGCACCCGTGTTTATAAAGATATAACAACCAAAAAAATATCATATGTAGAAATGATAGTACTTAACACATGAGCAAAGTTTCATTCAAATCGGGTTTATAGTTTGGCCGAAATAAAATTCTAAACTTTTGGCTCTCGACAAATTTGATGCGCTGGGATAGTGAAAAGATGGAGAATCCTCTTATTCATATAAGAGAAGCGAAAGGCCAGAAGAGTTTCTTTATTAACCGTGTGAATTTCTCACGACCTTTCTCACTCTCATTCTTTCATTCCACCTGCTTGGCTATATACAAGCCTCTAAGCCGTTGCCGGCATCTTCTCGTATGTGATTCTCTATAAAACGCCGGTGAAACAACCAGGAGATGGAAAAAAGAAACAACCCTCGGGGCTGTTGTAATGCCAGAAGCTTTGTATTCGGCAACTGTGTCGCTAAACACGAGAAAGTTTAATCGTATTTAAAAAAGCATTAACTTTTACTATTGTAATTTACTATTATATATTAAAAACGGGTTGTTTGCATACAAGTTTAACTTCCAAAAAAATAATATTGAAATGGCGACCAGGGAATTTTTTTTTTAAATCGGAGAATCTCAAAACGTGTGTGTAAAAATCGACTTCCGTCTCGTATGTACGCGCGAAAAATTTTCCCGACTGAAAGCATGCGATTAAAGCATCAGATTCTCATTGGGCGTATAAAACATGACAGCTCGTAATGCAAAAGAATGGTCGATTGAAGTGAAAACTCTTTTCAGTCTTTCTCAGCGATTTTTTTCCGTAACCTCTTTATAATCATTTCCAACTTTAAGTCTCTTGATCATCATTATCTTTTATACGATTCACTATCGGTATAACAGCAGCAATCTATTTATAGCTCTTGAATCTAAGATATGGGCCTACAATATAACAGCGAAAGTTGAATACGTGGCTTCTTTTAAGATTCTTCGTTTTGTTCCGTTTCTTTTGTACACATATGTATCTAGCTATCTGTTCTTACAAGTGCCATATCTGTCATGAGGATACCAATATATCGCCATGAAAGAAAGGCCCTGGTAACGAGACAACACAACCGCACCAAGGTCCGATTGTCTTGCCATAACAATGCGCATTCATCAGCGTCCCTGTTCTGATTGCATTGATTGACAATTGTCACAACTGCGCTACACATATGCCATTGATGACTTCATAATGATGCTATACTACAACCATCGTTGATTTCGAAACATTCCTCCCTCCAGTTTACAGTCTTTCTCATACATCCCCCTAGACATTCGTATGCAATCTCTAGTCTCGTATAGGTTGAGAAACTCGCCATCGTTGCCGATGGTTAGCAACCGAGTCATTCATTCAAATTACCGCTTCAAGTGGTGGTTAGTCCCCGGCTGGAGCAAATCACCACCATGCTTACATGAAACACTCAATGATGATGGAGAAGAGCCTTTGATATCGGACAAAAGCCATCAATCCTCTTCTTCTTCGAGTTATAAATATAAAAAAAACCTCGGGCTATATTTACCTTTGTTTCTCAGATTTGTACGAGAATTCTGTCTGAGCTGTTCAAAGATTCTAAGACGTACTCTATCTACGTAGATATACTTTAACTTAAGTTGACATTATTTTCTCCAGAGCTGATAAATATAGATTCAGAGGTTTGAATCTCCGATTCTCCACAAATGGTATACTAGCCAAAAGGTTGAGCCGCAGGCGCAGAGCCTGCAGAGGTATTTTATAAAAGCCACCGAGAAAAAAGAAATAGAGAAAAAGGCTAAATGAGAGTGTAGCACCGGTAGCAGTGGGGACTCGGGCCCTCGAGGGCCGTGATCTTTTAAAACAGCATTGCCAACCCGGATGTACCCGTGGCTACGCGTCCTTCGCGCCTTCAGCTCGGGGTTCGAAACTTTGCTGCACTTAACACTGATTCCTTTATCTTTTGTTATAAAACAAATCTTCTTGAAAAACTGGTAACGAGAATTCAAGAACTCAAGTGATACTGAATATCGGTATTCAGTATCTGAATTTCTGGTTGGCTGGTATAATATAGCTGCTGGTGATGATTCAACCCCTGGATTACCTAATAGGATTCTTCCTACACACTGATTCTCGGAATCGCAAGTTTCTAACTTCCATTGTTAAACTATAAGTCACTCTTAACACCTCCGGTTGAAAAAGTTGTCGTTTTTGCGAGTTCCGAATAATACGTTAACCCTGTTCTGGTTGTCTTGACATCAAGAATGAATTGGATTTTACCGGTAATGTCTTGTAGGATAACTTGATAAAATAACTCAACCCTTTGCCATTTCTGTCAGTTACGTTTTACTTTTTCAATCTGGCGCGGTTATCGTTTCCTTCCCTTGGAATAGCTTTCAAGTTTTTCGGATGCTTTGCAAGTTTGGCAATATCTTATTTTTGTAAAAATATGCAACTTTCTAAGCATATTCAATCAAAATGACTGAGCTCAAGGTACCAAAGGTTCTGAATGGAAGGAGATAATGGATCCTTTTAATTTTGGAATTTTATTCTGGCAAAACTAACCGCCCGATTTCAACGATACTTTAACAGTACATAAAATAATATAAGTTCTACGTACGATATTTTTTTGGATGTTACATCTTGAAAAACGTGGGTGCTACAAGCGATCAACTTTTGCCCAGCAAAAACCCTTTTTTATTGACTTAGACTGAGAAACGCCAATCGTCCAATAGTTTGGTAAACATTCAACAGTATTAAAAACGTGAAATGTTGTCAACATCAACAAACCAAAGGAGGAAGTTAACTTTACCTGCACATTTGAATAATATCCTGCATCAAAGATGTCTTCTTCAAAACTCAACTCCCCCAACCAAGACACTTGCACAGTTTCTGTTCCTTAATCGGATAGTTTTCTATCCCCGATAGATAGTTTTCCACTCGCTTTTGTGGCTTTTTTTTATATTTCCTGTTATCGGTACGAATTTCTCTTTCGCTTTTTTTGAGGAAAAAAATCAGAGTGATTTCGACGGATGGCGAAAAGTAACCACGACAAGAAGAAAAAGCAGTATTCTAATGGACGGTTAAAACCATTGTCGGGGAATTCCAGGCGATCAATTCGATGTGGAATGTTGATGGCAGTGGTAAATGAACAACAGTTTGGTTATGGGAAAAGCCGTCGAAAAGAGAGACGCAGATAACGCCCAAACAAAACAGAGCACGTTGCTCGACCTTCTGGGAAGCCGGCCGCAAATGGGTTCCGCTCAGCTTCAAGGTAGACAGTCAACTGAAGCCGTCAACTGGAGGAACGTTCTCTTTAGGCCAAAAAGCACGAGACGGCAAGTTGAAGAAAGTCCCGCCGCTCAGGGTCCGTTATGCATGCACCCGAGCACGACCGGATTACTTAACCGTTTGAAGCATGCTAGTATCACATCAACCGAATTATATATTCCAAACCCTACTTTACACGTCGCACTTATTAATATATACTTCGCAGACAGCTTAATTACGCATACATTCAGTGGTTTATAGTGTATATATAGTAAATACTGTATTATTGACGTACGTATAGTAACTTTCTATGTATCTGTCTATCTACTCAATCCATCCATCCAGCTATCTTCCTATCTATCTATTAACTAGTATATACTGATGTAGTGTTACATATAGTATCTGTCTACACAACTTTCTATCTATCCCACCCATCCATCCATGTATATGTCTATCTATCTATGTATCTATCTATCTTTCTAACTATCTATCTATCTATCTATCTGTCTATCTGTCTATCTGTCTATCTGTCTGTCTGTCTATCTATCTATTTGTCTATCTATCTATCTATCTATCTATGTATCTATCTATCTATCTATTTTGGGGGGAAAATTGTTTAATGAAGATATATAAATCTCGACTGTTTACCCGCGCGTCTTCATTCCATTTCATTACTTTCTTATTTGGTTCTACGCGGGTCCGTTTTGTCGAGAACCGCTCATTTGGCCTGTTCCAAGATAAGAGGGCATTTAGCATTTCATTGTATAATACAGCGCCGCGTTCATTTCCAGACTCTCTCTCTCTCTCTCTCACACACATTTATTATCCTTATTATGATTATGCGTATTTTCTATCGTTTTGTTTCTTTTCCTTTTAATTGCTGTGATTCTTTCTATCTGCTGCGTGTGATCCCTTAATAGGCAAGAGCTTTGCCACAATTCTCATCGGTGCCGTACATGAATACAATATACCGATCATCGACGCCAATAGCCTCCTTTCAAGACAAAACTGATTTGCATATTTCCAACCATATAATGTGTCCCGACAAGTCCCACGCAGTTCCTTGATTGCTTCTCCCTCGCTCAGTCTACACGATCATCACCATCGAGCACTGCATCAACATCTACCCGGCCGATTAACCGGCATCCAACTATATGAAGGTTGTTTGAAACGAGGAATCCGCAAGTCAGATGATCTTTCAACACCTCAGCTAAAAGTACAAACTCGAAAACATGCAAACCCAACACCTCTTCTCCTTGAAATATTTCATCAAAATGTCTGAACAGTTATACTCAACACCCAGCGAATAATGAAGATGTTTCAGGAGGAAACGTCCTGTCCGTTAAAAAAAAGGAAAAAAATACTGAAATAATAATAATAACAGCAAAAAAGATGTAGCCTGAGGCGGGATACAGCATAATTAAGTTAGGGGCATGAGACTTACAGTCATCCGCGCGGGCTCGTCACAATAAAGGAAGCGAGAGAAGGAAGAGAAGAAGCAGTAAAAAGAAAACCCAACGCCTTGATTAAGCAAATGAGCCAAAGGAAAAGTTTAAAAAATCCCAGTCGATTTAGTGCTTTTCTTTTAGCGAATCTTAGAAAAGCTTCAAGCCGGATGTAAGCACCAGTCCTTTTCTCCTCCTTTTTTTAGATTTTAAGAGTTCTTACCTTGTGGATTTCTTTTTATTGTTGCTGTCTTAAAATTCAGGTGAAGGAACAGAAGAAATTCAGCAGTTAATGTTTTGTTTTCATTCTTTCAACTGCAGAAGAAGGTGGACTTTGGGGGGGTTCCTTACTCGCTCACTTCGAAAAAATGGAGAACTCGAGAAACCGTTAGCAAAACGCTCGCGGTTGGGGATAAACTGCAACCCGCGTACTGGGTGCAGTCTGGAGCAAAAAAAGAAGAAAGGTTATTTGCTTATAACTCCCGCAGTTATAAAGTTAAAGCAACCCAAAAAATTACACTTATAGACTAAATAGTAACTAATTCAGTAGGTAAGTTTTGTTGAAATTGGCTTGTTAGTTTTGCCAAAATAAAATCATGAAGATTAAGATATTACCATAATTTAATACTATCATTTTTTCTTTCTATCTATCTATCTATCTATCTATCTATCTATCTATCTATCTATCTATCTATCTATNTATGTCCGTAAATCTATCTATCATTTATATATCTATCGGTCAACCTACCTACCTAGCTAACTACCATCTATCTTTCTCCCTATCTCTATGTATTGTATGCCCATCTATCTATCTCTCTACCTGTCTCCTATCCTATATACCCATCCAGCTATCTATCTGTCTATCTATATATCTATCTATTTATCTATCTATTAATCTATTCTATTTTCCTATGCCTCGGTCCACTATCTCTATATAGATACCATTATGTCGGTCAATCTATCTAACACTTGTATATCTATCGGTCAACCTACCTAGCTATAACTAGCCATGTATCTCTCTCCTCGTCTATATGCCCATCTATCTGTCTATCTACCTGTATGCTTACTATAAACCTGTCTACCTATAGGCTATCCTATAAACCCATCTAACTGTATCTATCCATCTATCCATCTGTCCATATCTAACTGCTTACCTACCTATCTACCTACCTATATATATATCTGTCTACCATTCTATGGCCAATCTTTCTATTCACGCTATCTACTTATCTATCTAATATACACATCCGCCTATCTAATTCATCCATCTACCTACCTGTCTTCCCATCGCCAAGCACATAATCAAGTGCGTCACTTTGTCATCAACTAAAACCTTACACAGAAAAGCTACTCTCTATATAGCTTTCATTGAAGAGAACAAACCGAATTGCGGCCCAGTTTTTGGGCAGTGGTACACCCTCCAGCTATATGTTGTCATTCCTCCTTCCAGTACCGTGCAGGCGCGGGTCTGTTTACTCACAGGTTCCTCAGTCACTTCTCTGTTTATTTTAAATTCTGTACTTTTTTTTAAAAAGAAATTAAAACCAGCCACAAAGATTCCTTGTAACGGAAACTTCCAATCAGTATCTTGATTCTTAATTTTTTTAATTTAAAAGTTTCTGTTTTAAGTTATAATTTATCTGACTGTTATAATTGTCCATCCTGCCCTGGAGAATGGTTGAAAAAGGTTCAAAAGAGCTCCATTTTCAAGTGGGGGTTTTTAACGGCCGCGATTCAAACCAACACACTGCCTCTCTTCAGAATACTGAATCCCCTATTTCTCTTTTATCTCAAGTGGTAGTTTGCCGACGCGAAAGTTTTCCGCTGGAATAGACTCGGTTTCTTCTCAGGAAATTGGGCATTTGCATTCAAACGAAGTGTGTTGTCAACAAGCCGAGAGCGCGGGCCTTGAAATGCTTCTTCCTCGGGAACAGTTTCACGAAAAGCGCGCTCTTTTTTTTACGAGCATTCTTCACATACTCATCTCGCCTTCAACGTTACAAGGGTTGAGAGATGTAAGAAAAAAAGATATTCATGTCTCAGCACGGCTAGTGGTGTTTTCACGGTCCTCCGGCTAAAGGTGGAAGGAACATGGTCGCAGTTTTTGTCTGTTTTTTTTTCCTTCTTATATATTTATGTATAAAATAAAGAATTCTTTTCCCGCGTCCACACGTGATTGTTTTCTCAACTCATTATGCGGTAAACACAAAGACTGGCGCGCACACACAAACGTCGCAGCCCACTATGCCTCTTTTGTGTAAACACTAAAAGGAACTGCAAACCAACTGCACCAGCAGGCGAAACCTTGAAGAACCGATTCTGTTTTCTCCCACCAGTACTTTAATTCGACTTGTTTAGATCAAATCTTCATTGCAGTCGTTGTAAAATGTGTTAAGGTACAGCCTACAATGAAATTTTAAGGTTAATTGTTAATACTGAAATTTATTTAGACTGGAAACTTAGTTTGATGTCCTAGCGCCACCTAGTGGGGGAAGTGGAAACTACATTCAACTTCCAATAACGCCTGTGGAATTTTAAAACGATCAGTTTTCCTAATTAGCTTAAGTTTGATGATGAATAGCCATTATGTCGAAAGATATTATCTATTTCAGTATGATATATTATTTAAGAAAGAACTGTTGGAAATTAAAAGCACGAGATTGGATTGAAACTTACTGACTAGGCAATAGTAAAAGCGAATCAGGCGTTCCTGGCGCTTCAGTTCTTCACGGCAGCTCGTCGAGCACAGACGTGCGGCTCACGTCTCCCAGTTACTTATTCTGGGAATTCAAACCCTTGAACGTGTCAAAGAGGAAAAAACACAATCGAATCCGATTCCCCGGCTGATTGCACGAGCTGGAGTCGTTTTGGTTTAAATTTAAAATTTTCGCAAAAACAGAAATAAATAGAAAGAAACGGTCCGTCTGCAAAGATTACGGCTTGTTGTGTCTGTGTCAAAAGTTCTATTTTTGAAACGACTCGATTGTTAACGCCATTACCAAGCTGCGAATCTCCAGCGACCCAGAATGACAAGAATCTCGCGCTCTTTTTAAGAATCCCACGTAAGATTCGCTCATTCGTCCTTTTACAGTATGATATTCAAATGATCAACATTTTACGACTTGTTTGAATTTTAGCCGTTAAACTTCATGTTATTTTTTTTACAGGAATCTGAAAACCTACGGGAATCTTTTCCAAGAATCTTGATTATTTGGTTAAATTTGAAGAAGAAATGAAGCAATCTGCAATTCTTTTGTGTCTGCTGTTCAATTTGGGATCCAGCCTGGTCCCCGACACATCGTCGCTGCACAATTCGCTCAATTACACGGTCAAGGAAGATGTTGGACGCGATGATATCATTCTCGACGAGGTCGTCCCCGAAAACAACAACACGTTGATTGTGACTCTAGACGAGAACTTCGACGTCATAGAACCTCAGCCCACGTCGGATATCGCGTCGCCCGTCGACAAAGTCTCTTCCAAGTGGGAGAAGAGCAAACTAGAGAAAGCCAAGCACCAGACTGAACCGCCCAAAAAGAGTAAACACTTGTATCTGGACAAGAACAATTACGACGTCTCCACCGCTGTCCCTACCACACAGCCACCGTACGTTTCCAATTGCAATCAAAATAACATATAGTTTCACTTATTCTTTACCTTAACAATTGAAACTTAAAGAACTAGATCGATTTAAAAAATTACCGCAAAATAGACGATTTCTGTTTTAAAATTAAATGAGGAAATACGAATATTAAGAAATATGCAATATTGAAACAATATACTTAAAGTATATGATAAATTAAAATAAAAACAACAGGTTTGTTTAGACAGAAGAGAAAACAACTTGAAGATCCATCGATGTCGTTTAATTTTTACTGTAATTTAATTCCGACTGTTATAACTATAATTACTGTCGGAACGCACTTGTAAATTAAACTATTATAATACTACCAACTTATTATACTATAGTTACATCAGAACATCATATTAGGCTATTTATTCCTTATTCTGTTACTACTACTGTGAAGCTATTTTTGCTTAAACTGTTATTTGTTTTTCAGCAGATTGATCAAAATGGATAACAACTTAAAAGATAAGAATTGCAATAAGCTTCGAAATTAGATCCATCGATGTCACTTCATTTTTAGTTTAATCCAAATCCAACTATTATAAATATAATTACTATCGTAACGCACTTGTATACAAGTTTATTACTTATTGTAATTGCTTACTTTTTATCTTATTATATTATCATAATATAATATGTAACTTAGTGTTATATTGCTTAAATCCTATTCCAACTATTATAACCATAGTTACTGTCGGCATGCACACCCTGAGGCAAAAAAAGGGCTCTGAATGGTTGGAAGTGTTGGATCATCTTAACTTCAGAATTTTATTGTGACAAAACCAACAACCCGATAGAAATGAAACTTTACTAGTCTATAATGTACTATTAATTCTATAGTCAGTAATTTTTTGGCTGTTATATCTCTAAAAATGTGGGTGCTTTAAGCGACCAACTTTTCCCCAGTGCTCTAGTCTGTACTTGTACATACGACTATTAGTTGTTATATTACTTACTTATTATCTTATTGAATTATCATACTATACTACAGAATACAGTACTATTTTACTATTATCCTATTCCACCTATTATCACTATAGTTACTGCCGTAATGCACTTGCACAAAAAGCTATTACTTGTTATATTACTGTATAAATTAATATTACTTTACGATGTATTATTTGTATATAATTTAATTATCATCTGTTACTATTATTATCATTAATATACCGATAAAGCTAATGACGTGTTTTTGTTGTTGTTGTTGTTGGATTGCTATTGTGCTTTTAGCAGGTTGATGGAAGTTGATGCGGAGCGCTGCGATCCATCGACGTGCCCTCCATTCCGGATCCTGGAGCGGCGGCAATTGTACGACGTCCGATCCTACCCGGCGTACCGATGGGCGTCGACGATATTGATGACGGAAAATCGCTTTCTGGCTCAATGGGAGGGCCTCTCCAGACTCCATAATTACTTTAATGGCGAAAACGAGCAAGGTTTAATATAACCAATTCACCTTACTTATCTATCTTAACTACACAATGAACTGTTATAACTAAGTTTCTAATTAAAAATGAAGTAATAATGTCCAATTAGTTTCAACTTTGTTTAGTATGTGTAGATTTTTATATAAATAATTTTTTACTAAATTAAGCGTGTTTTGATGTAATAGTCTTTAGGTTAACTACATTTAAAGAAAAACAATAGCTTTGATGGCTCGGTTAGGGGTCAGAGGTCAAGGTGGAACTCTTTCTCTGCGCTGCGTTAAATAAATCGTAAAACAATAAATTCCTGGCGTCCAATAAGGCAATCCGGAGGTGAGAGCAACGCGTTGGTTTTTGTTACCATCAAACGCTATTTCACTGCGCCATGACTTATAGTCAAGGAGGGGAGGGGGGGAGGGGTTCGCTACCCTTTAACTTGCATAGAAATTAAGATTTATTACTATCAAGTTTTATTTATAAAAAAGCATAATTACTCCAGAAATATCATACTGCCTAAGTTAATTTAACAGTTTAAGTAAAGTTAATTAACAGGTAATGTTAATTAGTAAGTTAGTTCATTGGGCGCTGTAGCTATAGTTTACCAATTCGACTATTTAGTAACTTAGCAATCTAGCTGTCCTTTGCTTAGCAGATAACTACTAGTATACCTAGTCGTTTTACAATCAGCTGTTTCTGCTAAAAGGCTATTATAATCACTAGTTCGATTACTAGTTCACATTAATCAAAGATGATTAAGATATATCATATTATGATATCGAAATGTCGATATGTTACCATTACTCATCCAACCTTGGTCGGTATTGCCTCGTACAAGGTCTGTATGTTGTTACGGCGGTTAGATATCACGTTTTTGTCACTGCATTGTCACTTACGAAGAGTGCGACAGTGGTCCTACACGGCAGTGTATAAAGGAAAAGATAGGGGACTTGGCAACAATGCATCGCGAATTAGTAGCAATAGTATAAGACTATCTCAATCCTGCTTAGTTAATGTGAACTAGTAAATGAACGAGTGACTATATTAGCCTTTTAGCAGAAACAGCTGATATTGAAACTACTAAAGCACTAGTCGTAATCTGCTAAGCAAATGACGGCTAGATTGCTAAGTTACTAAACAGTCCAACTGATAAAGCAGCTATCGCCCAATGAGCTAACTTACTAATTAACTTACTATATTAATTAGCTTAATCATTGACAAGCTTTAAAAGTTTAAATAGCACACCTAGTTATAGGGCTAAGCAGTCAGTTTAGGTCAAACTTAAACGTTAAGTAAATTTGAATCAATAGGGTATGGCGTATGATGTATGTACTATGATATAAGTGGCTAATAGTGTATTACTAGTTTTAAATACTAATGAATCGAAAGCGATTTGAAACAGCCACCGGTCAACTAGAATAGTCAAGTGAATGTAAAAGATAAATCCTATGAAGTGATATTAAGCGAAATTAGCAAACTAGTATACTATAAGGAATTAATTAGTTTAGGTAACTAGAGACGGCAGGTACGTAATTAAGAGCAGAAGTAGCACGCAAGTACTAACGCTGTTAGCAAGTCAATTAAACTGCTACATAACTAGTATTATATAATAAACTTAGCTGACGACTGTTTGCAAGTTGTAAATCACTAACTGAAATGGATTAACTCTTCATTGTGAAGCCAGTAAACTAGTTACTAACTAAACAGTTAACTAGCGACTTCATAAATTAATGTCCTGAAATGTTACAATGCTAACTAGAAATGCAGATTCTACTAAATTAACTTAGTACTAGTCAAAGTAAGCTGGTAAAGTAAAAGTAGTACTAGTCAAAAGTGATAACGCAGTTAGCAAGTCAATCAAAACTGCTACGGTTAGTACCAAATCACCATAACTTGGATAACTTATTACTGATATGTTATCAAACTAGTTACTAATTTAGCACTTAACTATACGTGATGTGCTAACTTGCTTAAGTGCTAACTAGAAGTGCTAAGTTTTCTAAAAATAAGATAGTGAAAACCAACATTAGCAACTTCTTAGCAATTGCTATAATCTGTCCGACATAATAGACAGCTAAGCCATGAGCAGCACTAAACATAGTAAAACTAACCATTGCTCTAAGCTAGCCGAAGTTTAGCTAAGCCATTAGCAGCACTGAAAGTAGTAAAACTAGTCAATGCTTTAAGCTATCCGACCCCTAACAGCTAAGCCATTAGCAGACTGAAAGTAGTAAAACTAGCTAATGCTTTAAGCTAGTCTACGTACTAGACAGCTAAGCCATTAGCAGTACTAAAAATACTAAAACTAGCCAATGCTCTAAGCTAACCGTAGTTTAGTACTACTACTTTTACTTAACGTTTAGTTCCTACTTTTTATAGTTTTGGAGTTTGCTAACCCTCCTGGTTAATGATTGTTGTTGTTTGTAGTGTGTAATAATCGTATATTTTGTGTTGTGTTTAGGGGCGGTGATGAACGCCACCTTGCCATTTCTGACGCAAATCAAACAGGGCCGCCATCCCGGAGTATTGCACGAATTGCGTGACACGACCATTTCTTCCCCAATTCCAGCCAACTTCCAGAACCAACCGCCCATTCCCATTAGCGCCGACGTGAGTTCTTTCAAAAAAATTCAGTACCGAAATCGATCAGTTTATATATAGTCAGTTATTCTATTTCAATTCCTAATAAATTAATATAACAATTTAATTACAATTAAATTAAAGGTAAATTATATGCTAATCGACATCAAAGGGTTACGATAGTGGGAATTCAGGTGTGAAAGTTTGATCTAAAGTAGATTTCGCGTGAGATTCCTGCGAATCTTGAGATTCTGGAACCGTTTCTAACATTCTCGCAGCAATCTTTTATGATTCTTTCTAAATCTCAGATTTCCGTGTGATTCCCTAAGAAGAATCTCAGGATTCATGGGAATCGTGTCGGTTTCCAGGGGTTCGTTTCTCCACTGAATCGTCTTCGGTACTTAAGGAATCGCTCTTGAGATTCTTGAGGATTCCTACGACTATCCGCGCTTTGGTTGCATCCTATTAGTAGAAACTCACACTCAAGAATCCTAAAGAATCCAAAATTGTGCGGAATGATTCTCAAACCAGTTACAAACACACAAGATTCTTACGATTCACTCATGATTTACTAAACAGTCACTGTGATTCATGAAACGTTGATGAGATTGTGAACGATAAGAGCAGTTTTACGATTCTGGACATGATTCTCAAGAATCATGCACGCTACTATGGACTGATATTGATTGCATCATTGATGGAATCCCTACTGAATGTTTAAGATTCTTCAACACACTTCAAGACTCTCTCTGTCTTAACAATTACATCGGAACATTAATACATACGAATCCCTCAATACAAGTATATTAACCTTATATATTTAAATGCAGGCTTTTTGAAATTTTCAAGTATCATAGGCTAATTACCTAATTAACCTTCACAGAAGTACAACGTATCTACACAACTCAAGGGTCTAGTTGAAAGCAAATTACACGCAGTCAAGCTCTCTAAGGCATTAGACAACTTGCTTTTTCACCTTTGTCTGTAGTGTGTGTCCCAGAATAGAGAGAGGGGAAAAAAATGACTAGTAATTAGTCAGTCCCTCTCGAAATCCTAGTGACGAGCAGAAAAAAATGGGAAAATAAAGGCGAGACTTATTTGATCTTTACCTTAGAGCCATAAAAACATTAATATTTATTACTTTATCTCGTCAGTTCCATACTTTCATAGTTATATATACATATATGTAATAGCCATTAGAATTGCTTGCTTTTGATTGGAATGAGTAATCATAGCTGAAATACCTTATTTTATTTTTTATTTTAATTATTTCTTAATTTTGCTAAATGTTATGTTTTAAAAATATTCTTCTGGGTGTTAGATTCACCACCTACTACTATTAGAAATTTGTGCGAGTTGCCGACCCCCCAGATGTTCCTCGTCTGACATGAAATAACGCAATTAGTGAAAAAATTAGCCTACGGTTGAAGAAACGAAAGAAATCGAGACTTTAATTACATTAGTGAGATGAGTATACCCTGCACCTGCAGGTGGAAAGAGGATCCTTCTGTAATCGACTCGAAAGAAGAAATTAAATACGCATTACATTGAAATGATTATCTAACAGCTTAATTTTTTCAAATATGTAATTTGAAAGTAACCGATTTCGTAAATGGAAAAATAATTGAAGTAATACATCGAACATTAAAATTAAGTGACGTTAACAAAGTTTTGACAAGAAACTTTTGATCAAAGTCTAAAGACCATACTAGCTTATTTGCTTAACGAAATAACATGATTGATTAAATGATTAAATTAATTAATATCTAGTTAAATACCCGATTAGTTAGTGGATTTTTCCCATTTCCCCGATTTCTTTGACTGTTTTACAAAAAGCAAACAAATTAACCTGAGTCGACAATTTAATCAGATTCAGAATTAAATGAAATTCAGTAAATTAATAACCATCAAAATTAACTTGCAATACAGGTAAGTGTTGATTAACTTTAAGTATAATCACAATCAGATCGAGGATATCAGTATTAAACTTAATGTTGAATCAAGATCGTAGCTTAAATAATCGATGAGTTAATCGATTTAACCTTTGATTATAAGGTAAATACTACAATAACCGTGCAATTGCAAATATGTCAATTACCAACTTGTCTTATGAAGATTTTCGCTTGAATAATCGATTCCTCTCGGTGAATATAGATCCTGATCGATACTGTGGATTCGAGTACGGTGTTCGTCCAAGGATTCCGGGCCCGCTTGTGGGAACTGACGGAGCGGGCCCTTCGTCACCGGGCCGCTAAATTTATGGCAACTTTACGAGCACACGGTGAAGCCTTTTACGATAGATATTATTATCTGGCCTCCTATTCTCGGTGAGTCTCGGCGTTTTGCCGTCTTCTCTCTCCTTTCAGTCTTATATTATTATTATCGTCCCCCGTCGGATTTATTTCTCCTCTTTCGAAATACCTATTTTTATTTCCTTGTATTTTATTTTATTTTATGCTATATATATATATTTTGGCACAACCAGGTCAATGTGCCATTGCTTATTTTTAACCTGAAATCAGTAGCTGGGAGAATCTGATTCAGCATATTATATCGTGTTTAACCGACCATGTTTTTGTTTAACGAAGGGGAATTGGTAAAAGAAGTTGAGAAAAGTCGACTAGACTCTGAGAAGACAATTCCTGTCTCGCGAGGAATTCCAACTGCAGGAGAGAGACGCGCGTTCAATCTGAAAAAGAATGTCGGATTATCAGTTCGTCGCGTGTGTCTCTTTTCAGTTATTTCCCGCTTTTTGTTTAAATTTCTATTTCTATATATATATATGTGTTACGAGGCATCCGCAGTCGTGTGGAATGTCGGTGGAACGGAACTAATTGGTGGAACACAGTGGAATCTTGATAGATTCCTGCACCTTTATCGCTCTTATTATATATCTATAAAGTATTTAATATAATTTAATTTTGATATTAAATTTAATAGGGTAAGAGATAAATATACAGATACGGTGAATCTTGAAAGTTGTGAAGATTCCGAGAGGCGTTCTCTCTTTTCTTCTCTTTAGAAATCAACTAGAAAAGCACACACCCCGATCTCTATATGTGGCAAGGGTGATTCCTTTGAGAAACAGAAACTTGTAAGTTGTGTTTACATTTGTCACGGGGCGTTCTATTCCCAAGAAGAACGAGCCGATCTGTTATGGTTGACGGCTGGGAATGTCCTTTTCCGAAGAAAGAAAATTCAAATAAATTGATGAGAGAGAAATGTCAATATTTGCTCAAGTTCAGCTTTTTTATGTCGAAAATTTGTTCTACCACACTGTTTTATATCACAGATAGATATAGACAAAAAGTGCTTAGATGGGTGGATAGTAGACGAATAGACAAATTAGGTAGATATATTGGTAGGTAGACAGATAGATAGACAAATGGATAGTGCATTTTGAGGTGGGTATACTTGGGTAGGTAGGCAGACAGGCAGAAAGATAGATAGGTGGATAAATGAACAAGTGGATAGGTAGGTAGATAGATTCTTAGATAGGTGGCTAGATAGATAGCTATGTAAAGATACCCAAGTAGGTAGGTAGACAGGCAAATAGGTTGGTAGATAGATAGATGGCCATATAGATAGAAAAGTAGGTAGACAAATCGACACGTGAGATAGGTAGGTAGGTAGAAAGATAGACAATAAAATAGAAAATAAAAGTAGGTATATAGACAGACGTATAAATGGATAGGTAGTTAGGCAAGTAATAGATAGATAGATAGATGGGCGAGAGACATAAAACGTAGATAGATAGATAGACAGCAGATCTCCTGACCGACAGATAAGAACAAGTCATTCATTCTCACACGCTTGATATGTGATACTGTAACATCGATTAATTTATCGATACCAAGTTCTCGACATAACTTCGTCACATTACGATCAATAAATTATCAATTCCTACTCAAGAACAGCTCGTCCAAAAATAATCCTCCCGCTTAGAAATTTCTCACTCAGTCTTATTATTATTATCCTTAAATTTTAATTAATAGCATTGAATATTTATCACAACCTGAAATTAAATACTCTATACATATATATATACTTTTTAATTTTTATACTCATTATTTACATTTTTTATTAATTGCATTATATATTTATCATACTCGAAATTAAAAGTATCATATATATACATTTACGGTAAATAGGTCAAATATATCAGTAGAAGTGTATTACATAAGGTTGAATGGACATTCTCCTTTACAACAGCTTGTGTATATCACAGCCCATTGATGCTACACAAAAGCTGGACAGCACTATTGGCATTCAGTGGCGTGGGCGGCCACGTGTAAGTTCTCGACGCACAAAAGCGTCTTTCGAACTGTGGTAACACAGCCAGACAGCATAGGGTCGCTTCAAATTGGGGGTCCAAACGCAGATCGACGTTTTCTCAAAAGGCAACATTTGTTACGCGCGTAACTTAACTCTCCAGTGACAATAGAAGAGTGCTCTTCCATTCACAGAACAGTTCCAACTTTCATTCACTGTTGTCTACATACACCCGGGCGGAAAAAAAAGTAAACACATAAAAGACCTTCCTCTCCTTGTCAATTTAGAGTTTGAAAGTCGGGACGCCCAAAGAAGGCCACCCTCCTCCCCCCGCTGGGTCCAATAGCACTTAAAAACGCGCACCTTTGAGAAGGTTCTCCAGGAAAACTGATGGTTAAAACGGGATTTAGCTTCTACACCTCAGTTTGGAACGCTATATCAGCATTCTAACCTACACAATCTAAAAGATATCAATTACGAATAAGTGAATCTTTTGAGAAAAAAGTCAAGACGGGTTTCAAAGGTTAAACGAGCCACACCCTCCAGAGTTTGGGCCAAGACGGTAGCCCCACAGAACAAAACAAAACAAATGACAGTCGCGATGAAGTTATCTTCAGAAATGGCTTCATTCGTAAAACGTAGACGGGTGAAAAGACGACTGTGTATACATATGAAAGCCACGCTTAAAAAGGCTTGGTCAAGCCACAGTTGTTGCTTAGTCAGGAAACAAATGACTCTCTGTGGGTACAGTCGAGAGCCAAAAAAAGAGGGTTCTGAATGGTAGGGAATTAAGGATCTTTTTAACTTTAGAATTTTATTATGATAAAACTAACAACCCGATTTAAATGAAACTTAAATACTACATTAAGTACTATCAGTTCTACACCTGGTAATTTTTTGGTTGTTATATCTGTCTTAGTTTTATTGCTCTAGACTATCATAGTCTGTCTAGCTTTCCTTCTTACAAATGAACAGTCGTTTATACTTGTTTTAAAACATGAATGTGATAACGGTTAAGTGAACGTCGTTTAGTATTACTGAGCTGACCAATCAGAAGACGAAAATGAGGATTACGTAATGAAATGAACACCTAATGCTCGCTTATATACTTGCCTTGGAGTTTGTGGTTATAGTGAAGCTGATTAGCAAGTTGAGTATCTAAATAGCAGAACTGACCAATAAGTAGCTAATAGATATTAGATGTTAGATGTTAAAGTAGATACAAATGTAGGGGTAAAACAATCAGAATCCAAGAAACAAACGACGATCACGGATGAATGAACAGATTATTAGCTAATGCTCGGTTTAAGTTAATGTTTGTAATTATAGTTAAGTCGGTTACCAAGTTGAATTTGAGTAGTAGAAACCGACCAATCAGGATTTTACGAAACAAGTGACGGTCAATAATGTGGCGCTGTCCTCAATTTTGCTTTGCACATACTCGGATATGATTCATCTATTTAAGTTCACATTAACTATAAAGTAACTTCTATTAAGACACGAGCTCATCAAAGATCGTCAGGTCCCTATTGACTCGTAACTTCTATCGCATCAATGTCGCATATTAACCAATTATATTTTATCACAAAATTGAATTAAATGATAAACGACATGGGATTGCTTCACCCGGTATGCCAACCTACTTACCAGTCAAAAAATATCGCGTCGTCTTTTTAAGTACACGATTCAACAGTATCACTAGAATTAGATTTCAAAAAAAAGTTCTAAATTTATGCAGTCGTTTTAAAAAGTGTGTTGTGAAATCTAACGAGTGTTTTCACTCTGATGTACCGCCATGTTTGCGCCCTCAAGTCCGGACAATTTGGGCAACAACGTGTACGAAATGTGGATTCACGCTACGCGGCTGCGGGACCCGAAGCGTGTCCGGCCGCAGATCCCGTCACGTGACCCCCCGCTCAGCAAGGTCACGGCCCGCACGCGCAAACGACTCTGCAGAGGTCACAAGTTCATTCATTTCATTCTAGTTACTCATCAGTTTTCAAGTTTTTAAATTAATCCATCTTAACAGTAATTTTTTAGTATTCCCTTGTTATTGATTGTAAATTAAGTTTGGGTTAATGATTTTATATAATCTCTGGTGATTTTTGGTCGATATTTTTGATAATGTGCCAGTAATTGTCCCGAGTTGCTACCCTCTGGAAAATATCATATGTGTAATTTGGATATTTGACTCAGCAATAAAATTATTAAAATTATTTATTTAAAGATTATGTTAAATTATACGAGATTTAGTGGATACAATTAATCATATCTGATGGCGTTAAACTTGTTCCTGTGTAAGATTGATTTTAAATTTATAGTATTCATGTTTTATGTGTCGTAATTCGTTATTGCCCTAATTACGCCTAACTTAAGCTTTAAAGAGTAATCGAATAATTAATTAATTGAGAAAATAGTTAGGAGATAATCAATCATTCTATAAACATATTAAACCAACAAGAGTAATTGTATATTTGCTATTGTTATGTTTTCAATCAGCCTTGTGGTCTGGGTAATGACGCAATCGTAAATAACTGCCACTAGTTATTTAATTTTTTTTTTAATTTAAATAAAAGGACGCAGTAAATTCCAGCTGTAAGTAATGCTGTGGCAGAGCGTGGAAATCTCCATTTAGCATGCAATTTTCAACGTCAAAGGCAGTATTTATTCAATAAGCGCCAAACGTCTCATACATTATGCCAAACTCGGTGTATAATTTAACGATTCCCTCATTAAGTTCCATTGAAACTGCGTTACCATGTACAGTCTAAAGCACACAAAAAAGGGATTCTGAATGCTAGGTTATTATCGAATTTGTTTTCCAAGTTTAGATTTTTATTTTGGCGAAACTATCAACCCGATTGAAATGAAACTTTACTAGTGTATAAAGTACTATTAGCCCTACATTGGGTATTTTTTTGGCTGTTATATCTTTGATAACTTGGATGCCAGAAGCGATTAACTTTCCCTCAGTAAGAAGCCTTTTTTGTATTGCTGTTAGACTGTACGCTGCCGTTCTTATTCATTTGTCCCTCTCCTTAGAAAGCCACGTGATTCTTGTATTTCCTTTTTCCTCCTTCTTTTTATCGTTTTGCCGTGCTCTTGCTCGCTTCAAGTGTTCACTCAGTGAATTAATGAATGAGTCACTATGATAAATATTTCATTTCACACTTGAATGAACTTTTCACAGACGGGCAAAAAAAACACATTTCTGTATGTGACCTCGCCTTTTTATTTAACTTCCAACTGCTTGTAAACATATGAAGGGGGGTCCGCAACCCCGTTCAAGTGACAGGAAACACGCACTAATCGTGATTCATGCCGCAAATTGCAAATCCTTTTCCATTTGCGGAGTAACCTAAGCAGCGGTCATACGGGAAATTATTGTTATTATTTATATATTAATCGTTAAACTCGAGTTATAGAATACGAGAATTTGGTATAAAGGGATATAAATTCATAAGTGGTAATAAAACGATGGGGGAATTGAATGATAAACGATTGTGTATAGGTGTAGAGTGTCCTTCGTTCGACCTGTGTCTACTATTGGCATGATGATAGGTTTCGATAAATAGATAGGTAGATAGATAGATAGATGGATGGATAGATAGATCGTTAAGTAGATAGTTAGCTAGATAAATAGACAGATGGACGGAAAGATATATAGAATAGACAGATAAACAGATAGACAGATGGATGGATGGATGGATGGATAGATGGACAGATGGATAGATAGATAGATGGAAAGATTGATATGCAGATAATAAGACAGGTAGATAGATAGATAGACGGATAGATAGATAGATATACAGATATATAGATAGATAAGATAGATAGATAGATACATAGATAGATAAGATAGATAGATGGATAGATACATAAATAGATAGATGGATGGATGGATGGATAGATATGCAGACAAAGCGATAGATAGGTAGACGGCTGGATAGTACGCAGATTGGCAGATTGATAGATAAATAAGTAGATAGTTGTATACTACTTGCAATAGAATATAATATACGAAATACTTGAAGTGGCATAATAGGTAACAAAGTGACGAATGTTAATGGAGGTTCGGAGAATTGAACGATAAACGATTGTGTGTGTGTGTGTAGGTGTGGAGTGTCCTTCGTTCGACGTGTTGCGCGTCTACAAATTCGGCATTCAGAAGAGGCGCTACTTCGACACGGTGCTCGTCTCTGCCACCAACGAAGACTGCCACTTCAATAGCTTATCCGTCTGGAGGGGATTCATGCCCTTGCACCTTTATAAGCACGGTACACCTCCTATCATTGTTGTACAGTCTAGAGCAACTGCAAAAAAGAAGGTTTCTGAATGTTAGGAAATTATGGATCTTCTTAACTTTAGAATTTTATTCTGACAAAAGTAACCATCCGATTTCAATGGAACTTTACTAGTATATAACGTACTACCATTCCTACACTCAGTATTTTTTTGGCTTCTATATCTTTGAAAACTTGGGTGCCATAAGCGATCAACGTATTAGCATTAGTTAGTAATAGTTAATTTAAATTAGTAATAAAAAAGTTAACTTTTTGACGTCTCTTCTCCTTACGAGTTCAAATACGGACTTTAGTTTTTAACTGTAATTACACCATCATTAAAACGTATAGTTAAACTATCGTTTAGAATTTTACATTATCCAAACAATGAATTAACTGATGATAATTATTATTATTGATTATTTCTTTGGCAGGAATTAACTCTCACTGGGAAGTGTTGGAAGCCACCCGTCCCATCGGTTTGGTGCACATTCGCGACCGGGTGAGCACCAATAAGAGCGCCGTTCTGACGTCGTCGTGCAAGCAGAACATGACCGTGTCCCTCTATTTACCCGAGAGGCTTCACTCCAACCCACCCGTGGCCGGCTATGGCGCTGTAACTAATTACAATTAACAGGCCCCCAAATGCCAAGACGGGGGAATTAATGATTTTCTTTGAATTGATTTCACAGCCTCCCGTGACCATAACTAAAGTGAACGATTTAATCGTCTACGTGCAGACGGTCGGCGGATTTCTCCTCGAACCTGTTCGGGCAGCCGCCGAGGTATTTCTGCCGATTTTATCTGCATTCTCAACTTCCTAATGCATATTATACTATAATATTATAATATATAATTAGAAATAGTGATAATAACATCCCATTAAAGTTAATTAGATAACTTATCATTCATTTAATATGCACGTGGATATTTTTTTTACATCGCTATATAATCACGTTAACACCAAATCGAGTTTTAGTACTTTAATAATGATATTTATNTCGGTGAGGGTAGTACTATGTTTAATTATTTTGTTGAATTTATAAGTATGAGTACGATACAGTAGCAATAGTCCATATAACTGAATCTATCGGTGATAATTAACTTATTAAGGCGGGGGCCAAAAGATAACCCTGTAATTATTATGCGATTCCATTCCAGGTGGCCAGATTCGCCTCACGACTGAAGCTGCTCGGCATCTGCTTCAAGCCGGACGAGTATTATCTGGTGGTTTACGACTTCCTCGTCAGGTTCCACGGCCGGCAGAACGAGATTTGGTTAGTTGCCGACAAATGTCTCGAAGTTAATTAAGAAATTCACTTAATGATCATTGTCTTTTTTCCTAATTATCACTTATAATTTACCTAAACACACTAATGAACTTCCTCCTCCTCTTTTTTTTTGCAAATACACACCATCACGTGATTTTATTCTACAAAAAAATTGCAGGTCAAACTGCAAATCACGATTTCACAAATCAATTACCGGTTTAAAAAAAAAAGATATGAGTCAATAATTAAAAAACCCAAACTTTGACAGGGAAAAAAACAGAAATTTAAAGGAAGATTAAAGAGCAACCAGAAACCAGCGGCTGCGATGGACTAAAGACAATAAGAATTTGTTAATTTTTTTAAACCCCAACGTTTACGACCATGCCTTTTACGACTGGAAAAAATGACGATACTTTGTAATTATCCAATCATTTTCCTGGATACTCTTTGAACGAGGGACGGGCTTGCATCACCAAAGGTCCACAGGAAAGTTTGGTTCACCGGCTGCTGAATTCCTTCTGTACATAGAGGGAAAAATCACAAATTAATTTCAAAAGTACAATTTTTAAAAAAAGTGATTTATTAATATATAGACTAAAATGAATTCCGTTGCTATGGAATCGATACTGTTTTAGTATTTTAAAAACTGAAAAAAAGGAAGAAACTTGCCTATCCGCTTCAGCAGCAGCAGTGATCCTTGCTGAAATGCTTCCCAGTCCGGACCGTCTTTCCGAAGTATCTCGGTCCATGACGGTAATGCTGGCACCGTCCGAGTGTTTGCTGCTCAGACTGGAGCTGAAACTCAGCTGGGAGCAGTAACTACCCATCCTGGAGGAGCGAAACTGCTGCTGGAAATCCACCGGGTGACTCGGAATCGAAGCGCTGGCGATCCTTTCAACGTCTTCTTCCGCATCGCTAAAGGAAGACGTACTCCAGTCGGAATGAGAATGTGAACTAGCCTTGTGCTGCGACTGCGAATCCTGCAGGATTTCCACGTCAGCCACGTGTGAAGACTGAGGGGCATTCTCGAAATTGACCGACTGCTTCGATTTTTGCGATAACGAGCGGGTCGGAACTGCGGTCACGCGCTCGTGGTGCGGATACCGCCACGGAGACTTGGGAGGATCGATTTCCAGCGCCGGATTATCGATACCGCACTTGCAATCCGATGAAAGTCCGCGTTTTGAAAGGCGCCTAAAATTAATTGCAACTTTTTCAGTAAAAAGAAAATTCAAACCGACGTTAAATTCACGCAATTTACCGAAAAATCCTGGAACTTAACCTCGATCCTGATGCTTCTTCCAGCCTGGGTTTCCTCTTCTGGTCATGACTATCCTCGATGATGATGTGACGATCGTAGGGCGTATCATAGTCCAGTTCCAGGACAGTCGAAAACTTGTGCGGGTAGAAGAATTCGAGGATGGAGACGGCGACTCCAGCGCCAATGCAGAGGCAGCCCCCGCCCAGGACGAGCCAGAAACACCATCCGAATGAGAACGATACCGTAACATCCTCGAAACGAATTACTAGAGGTCGACGATGAGGTACCAGAAAGTAATAGATGACATCGGCCAGGATCATGAGTAAACCAGTCAGGAGCATCATGTAACCGCCGTAACGAGGGACTACGAGCAGCAGGATGTTCATTAATCCCCAGGATGCGAACGAGGACCTGTAAAAGAACATGTCAGCCTAAACCATGAGGGCGATCTTTAGCGAAAATATCCCAATATTGGCTAATTAACATTTTCAACTTAACATTAAGTTATTGCATAGCAGAGGTAATTTGAAGTTTAACTGGTAGTGCATTGAGTAGTTCTCTAGTAAAATACAAACGAGAGTTCGAGCGCCAAACTGCAAGTATAATTTCATCAAATTATATTAAAACTATTAAAGCTAAAATAGCATCATCCTGACAATCAGCATATTAATGAGCATATTGTATACTACATAGAAATGGAATAGGTTGTATTGCTTTTTGAGCTATGGCCAGATTACAATTTACTGGGTGTTGCGATTTAATTATTATTATTTCACTAATCTAATTCTTTCTTACCAGAGTACAATCCCGCAGTAGTAGCCAGCATTGCGGTACACCCTTCCCCAGGCGAATCCTTCTTCGTCGAGGCTAAGGTACTCGGCTACAGTGAGTATCGGGTACGGAAGTCCTCGGCGCAGGGCGTCGTGGTATCCTTCGTGCATCTCGGTAGGTGACTCCCAGTAGAACCTCTCGTTGAAGTCAATGTGGGCTTCACTCGTGTTGACAACCCGCAGCGCTATTCGGTGGAAAACAAACAATATGAAATATACTGAATACAACAGTGAATGTTCAAATTTAGTTCTGCTTGCATTTGAGGGTGATGTTGACATGCTGCAACCCAATGTGAATTCCGAGGCCCGCTCTGATTTTCTCCGAGGAAAACGCGCGATAAGCACTCGTGATGTGACGGTCAGCCACGTGCCAGTCAGACCCATACGTACTCACTGTAAAAGGGAACGTTACTCATGTAAGGTAATTCAACTCATTTTACTGACTCGTTATGTTAACACTAATTTTATACCCACATATGATTACGATATCGTAATACTGATCCTAAGGCAGTGAATAAGGCGATCGATCAAACTTACCGAGGATAACAGCGCCCGTGAACAAACTCAACGTAACCGTCGTAAACGTTGTCAGCCTCTGATCAATAAAAGGGGTTAATGGATATTATATTTCAAAGTGATTTAAAATCAAATCCTAGACCGGCACTTAATGAAAGTCTTTTTTTAATCTGTAAATTGCCGACTTTTTCTGTACGTAGTTCCAGAAAAGGCCGCTAGGTGGCGTTCCAGCGCCTTACCTCTTTTCTAATGCCTGGGAAGATGATGAGAAAAGCCACGAAGAGCGTAATGAAAATGAGACAGAACGTGATGGTTGGGACATCGGCTGTGACTGCAGTTCTATTGGCATGGTCATATATCGTTGGGCCTCCATTATGACGGAACGCATCAAACCAGCCTTTCATTCTTTAGTTTCTGCAAAATCAGAAGCAAGATGTTTAGAGTAAAGCTATGAATCCAAACACTATTACTACTACTACTACTACTACTACTACTACTACTACTACTACTACTACTACTACTACTACTACTACTACTACTACTACTACTACTACTAAATGGCTCGATTGAGACGAATTAAGAACGAGTATATTGTAGTGCGGCGCTGACGAATACTTGTATCATTCAATGAATGAAACGCCTGAATCAAAGCATTCTTTAGCTATGTGACCATCCAGTTGTAACAATACCATCAAAGATTTACAAGAGTTTAAAGGCAATCAATGGTCAAATACCATCTTGCAAATAAACTTAGGAGATCAAAATTTTTCGCTTATGAAGAAATGTTACTGATTTAAAATTACACAGGTTACTCAGTTGATACTTTTGACATCCTATGTTTAACTTGGTAACTTTTTTCGCCTTAAGTTATTAGTTTGCGGTTAATTCGCAGCTGCTCCGTAAACTCCTTCTGACGGATACACGCTCGGTGGAACCAGAAAATTTCGCCAATTGCACCTTTTATCATTTTTTCGTACAAGTCGTCAATGGTTATATCTATTAAAATTAAAAATTACTTAACTGTACTAATACTTAAGAACAATCATATTGCGTAATTTCTCCTAGTTTCAATGAATACGTCTTGAGCTAAATGAATTACAGTTCAAGTTAGTGAATTGGTTAGCTTCTTGGAAAATGCGGCAATTGCAATGACTGAAGGACATTTTGCTGTAAGTTTGGACTAATGGATAACTGCATTTCTAGTTAAGTTTAGTTAAGTTAAGAATGTGCGAATTAAGAGTGAAAACTACCGTCCAGCCATGCAAGGTAAAATTCCAAGGCGAACGTTGCGCGCCTCCAGTGCCCTTGAAACTGGAACCAGGGATCTCTCGACACTGCGTTATATAGTCTTTCATTATTGCTCATTATAGTAGCCGCGTGTCTTTATATGTTTCGCACAAGGCGCCATCATGGAACATTTGACGCAATCCCCAACATTCTTGTACAGTAACCAGTTCTATTGACAAGGTATTCTGGTCAAAAGAACCATCTATTCAAGGTCTTTCCTCTACTCCCCATAAAAACTCATTCTATCGTTCCCAATATGGTGATTTCCAGCGATTCCTGGTTAAACTAGTTTTTAGTCTAACTCTAGTATGAGGAGTTTAAAGTTGATAGTACGTTACGGAAAAGGCTAAAGAGCGAAATGGTTAGCAGGCGGGTTACTGCTTAGTGAGTAACTTGTCACTTCCGGGCGCCATATTTCGTGCACGAGGAAGTAACCTTGAAATTTCTTTGATGCAGTTAGGCAATGTTGGACTCCGCCTTTTGATCTGTCGATATGTTAAAGCAGAGAAAGGAAAAAAGTTGTTGAATCAGTGACGAACGCTGATTGCTACGTACATATGTATAGGTAGATATAGATCGATAGATCGATAGATAGATAGATGAGAGATAAACAGATATACGGATGGATGGACGAACGGATAAACGGAGAGATAGACAGATAGGTAGTATGTAGATAGATAAAGGATAGAAAGATATAGATAGATAGATAGACAAATAGATAGATAGATAGATAGTTAGATAGATAGACAGATAAATAAACAGATAAATAGATGGACGGATGGATCGATAGGATGGATGGATCGATAGGATCGATCGGTAGATAGATAGATAGATAGTTAGATAGATAGATAAATAGATAGATAGATAAACAGATAGGTAGATGGACGGGTGGAACGATAGGATCGATCGGTAGATAGATAGATAGATAAACAGATAGGTAGAAGTACGGATGCATCGATAGGATGGATGGGTGGATTGATAGATAGATAGATAGTTAGATAGGTAGACAGATAACTAGCTAGAGAGATAGAGAGAGAGATAAATAGATAGATAGATAGATAGATAGGTAGATGGACAGATGGATGGATGGATAGAGATAGATAGATAAATAGATAGATGTACAGATGGATAGACAGATAGATAAACGATAAGTAGATATAAGATAGACAGACAGATAGATAGATTACCAATTCATGGACCTAGAACAAGATGGACCGACAGACAAGAAGGCGAGACACGAAGCAATCAGCAGTTGTAAGTTGCAATAGCAATCTGATGAAAATCGCTCGAAAGCCAAATTCATCACCACTCATCATCTGTTTCAGCAGACAATTCTTCCTTTATTACTTACTTAGATACACGAATTTTTTTAAAACTAAATATCTGAAACAGCAGGTGGGCGTTCTTGTCTTTCACGGACACTAAGACCAAGTTCCGCTTGGGTAAAACCAAATGCCCGTTCTGCGAGGCAGAATACCCACTGATCAAAAAGCGACAAGAAAATGAAAGTAGCATAAAAATAAATTAATTAAAAAAAATGGTTCGAAGAATGAAAAGTTAATTCATTGCAAGAGGGCAACGACCCCTGAGGTATTTTCCAATTTGTTTTTTTATTAATCAATTTAGATCGCAATCTTTCCAAGATGGAAAACAATGGAAANGAATTCCTGAAAATGTCACGAAGATATAAAGTAAAACCATTAGTAGAACTAACGTTAAGTCCCAGTGTGATAATTTTACGATACGCTCAATTGTACTTAAGTTAAACCGTTATCCAAAGAAGCGGATTCGCGTGAAACTGGATTAAATTATAACTTTCTGCTGTCCAACTCGTCTGATGATTCGACCCGTTTTTACGACTTGAGGAAACGGCTTTCGACCACCGAAGATTCGTGCTTCTTCGAGTGTAACTGACAAATTTAAGTGAAGTTAAAGTGTATAACAATAACTGCATTTATCTACCTAATCGTAGAATTACTTCTTGAGATGGTTCGATTCCTTTATAATGGCATGACGCGTTACTAACTTCGCGAGTTTTGTTTTTGTGAATTGAATTTCGGTTCTGATGCCTTCAGCAACCAAGAAAAGGACGAGTTGTAAAAAGTAGATCGGATGTTTAACCAGTTTGGTGACATCTTGCTTAACTGATTGATTTGATTAGCTACGTCTGACCGGTTTGTTGTTCATCTGGACACAGTTTGGGACAAAGAAGAGCTCTTGCCGGTGAAAAGTTGGTTGCTTACTGCTCCCACAGTTTCAAAGTTATAGTAACCCAAAAAATACTGAATGTAGTCCTAGTTGTACTTGATGCACACACCGAGTTTTGTCCAAGTCAGTTTGTTAGTTTCGCCGTAATAAGATTCTAAAAGTGGCGAATTACTACGGTACTCCACCATTCAGTACCCTTAAGTTTTGATCTAGAT
>JAIQCU010000900.1:0-34083 GCA_022114935.1 Leptestheria dahalacensis
CCAACCTGCCCTTCTCGCTCAGTGCCCTCGGGTTCCATGGAACATTTGGAGGTAATTTACAATGTATTTTTCCCTATTTTTTAACAGTTAGTTTTTAATCAATTATTCATACGCTTTAATCACATGTTTCAGTCTCTTATTTGTGGTAAATTTTTTATCTAATTGAATAAATAGGAATCCTGCTGCTGTACTTGTGCTTCTGGCTGAAGCTGAACATGTTCCAGACGCTCAACTATCTGGTGGTGCTCAGCGTCGTCCTCTTTTTGACGGGCAACAGGCTGCTGACGCACATTGCAGCGCGAGAGAAACCATCCCGATCATAAAGCCTTTCCATTTTTTCCCCCCTCGCCCCAGTGCGGCAAAAGAAGCGAGACACTTTTAGCCCGGCTAGAAATGAACAGCTGTACTCTCCCTCTCAGCTGGGCTCTTTGAATACAAATTTGAGAAAAAATTAAAGTTAATTTTACACCATTACAATTAATTTTTGTATTCTTCATCGTATATTTGAAAGGAGCGCGTTTTTCTGTCCTGCTGTGGCATGGATTGACTTTAGAAGGTGATTAAGTTTAACTTGAATTAGATATTATGATGTAAACCTGCTCTATTGCATTGTAAATTAAAGCCAAAGAGGGGGCGAAGGGCTCTGGGGAATGAGATATTTCAATCTGGTTTGAATTCTTGAGGACTCGGGACTCCACCTTGTCGAGTTGATGAAGAAAATGCAATTACCTGGCACGGCCTGTGAGTCGAACTTTTCATCAATTTCTTGATGCGAGACCGTCCCTCTTGTGTATAAAAAGGGACTTGGGTTCATGTCATAGTGTTCAGTTTGCAGCTGAAGGTTCGGCATGGATTTCAGTAAGTTTGAATTTTGATTTTGAACAGTTTGTCCATCAGCTTATCAGCTATGTATTGTGTTAAATGAAATAACAGGTTTTCTGGGAACCATCTGCGTTGCAGTTGTCTGCCTTGGTCTCTGCGGGGGTACGAATGTCGTCCCGCCGAGAATTTTAGTTACGACGGCAGAGGTAGACAGAGTTTACGATCAGTAACTTTGACACCATTTAAAATCAATCATTAGTTGACATAATATCGTTTGATTGTAAGTAGTTAACGTATAAATGAGATCCATTTGAATTACACGAAAAAGCCTCCGCTGATTTCCATTCCGGGAAGTTCGAGCAGCCCGACGTACAATGCCCGCGTGGCCGTCAGTATCCTTAACCTGCTTTCAGAACGCCTTCAGTTTCGGTAATTCTTCAACGATTTTCAGTTCAAAGTCAACCGTGAATGTTGGCAATGGTCCAATAAATTTGAAAACGTATTTGACGAATTCACGGACTTTTTTTGGACAAGGTATGACGTCACCCATCCGCTGGATTACCGGTTTGGCGGACAAGTGAACGGCACCTGGGATGGGATGATTGGGCAGATTACTCGAGGGGTATTGTTGAGAACACAAATTTGAATTTTATAGTATAATATATATAGGGTATATAAATAGGGTTAAATTTTATTCGATTTTGACTTTTGAGTGTTATCAGATGACGGGTCCGCCATCTTGACGGTATGGCTCTCAGCTGGTCGCGTTCTTTCTATCCAAACACAGCGATATTTCCATCGTAATTTCGCCCACTCGTACTGAAATACAATCAATCAGAATTGGATTCTGTGCACAGAAGCCTAGAGAACCCTTTTCAAGAGCACGTGACGTGACGTCATACAATGCATATAAGCTGCATAAGGGAGTAAAAGAGGTTTAATGATGGAAATGCTGTGTTAGGAAGCTGACATGGGCGCAAGTTTAAACGCCATTACTTACGCCCGATACTCAGCCGTGGATTTCACCATCCCAGTTCTCTTTGACGACACGGGCATCCTGATCCCGTTTCCCGAGGCGACGTCGAAGATATCGGCGACTGTTCAACCGTTTACTCTTGAAGTATAGTACCAGCTACATTAACTTGTTATTAGCTAATTTGCTATATTCTTCGTTCTAACCTAATTGTGAGATAAATTGACTATAGCTTTCATAACGTAATACTCAAAGCTAGCAGCATTAACTAGCCTAACTACCCACTGAAAGCGGAATAAGTCAATAATTGCTGTCAAATGTAATGATTAACATAATGTAGTTGTACTAATCATTAAATAAGTAACCACTAGTGTTGAGTCATCACATCACATAGGTCTGGAGCTACCTCCTCGCATCTGTGGTGCTGATACCGCTTGTAACCGCCCTGCGGTCAAGGCTTCGTAACGCCAAACGGGGTCGGGGAGGCTCATTCACGCGGAACCTCGTCAACTTGGTGGCCATCCTCAGTGGGCAAGGTCTGTCTAACTAGCAAGTTGACGGCTACAGTCGTGCTTAGATCTCATGTCTACAGGAGCCAGCGATGTCCAGTCGTCGGATCTGCTCTTCGGGCTGTGGGCACTGTTCGCCGTGGTCATCGGGAACGTTTACACCAGCGTGCTGACATCCATGATGACCGTGCCCCGTTACAAGCCGCTGGTCAACAATATTGGAGAACTGGCGACCAGCCAGCAAATCAAGCCCGTGACTATCCAAAGCACAGCAGTCGACGCTCTCATGCTTGTATGTAAACAAATAGGGAAACGGTAAAAAACAAATGACGATCACGGCGCGTATCAGAAACATATTGAAATGCATTCATGCTACTCTACAAAAATCAACTTATAAAATTACGAATCATAAATTAGGCGTTAATTTAATCAACGGGGGTCTAATATATCCCATAGGGCGCCGACAACGGAACTTACAAGTTAATCGGCGATACTTTTCGAAAGCATCCGGACACTCTGGTTCAGTCCACCAGCAAGGGACTGGAGAAGGTTCTTACTGGATCTTACGCATTTCTCGAGGTCTACAATTCTCGCTTTTCAATTTCTTCTTCGAATTTGACACGTTTGGCGCTCATGACGCGATTTGTAATTTCGATATCAAGAAACTGAAAACATAAACTTGTTGCGAAATTTTAGCCAAAGTTATCGCTCCAGTCAATCATCGAGAACGAGAGCAGCAATACGACAAAGTGTCGAGTGACGCTGGCCAAAGAGACATTCTACCCGCGAATCTTCAGCTACATGCTGCCTAAGGAAAGTCAACTTAAAGCTCCGTTCGATCAAAAGTAAATGAACTTCATCTAATTTTCCAATTAAGCGCGTAGCGTGAAGACAAGGGTTTCAGGAATAAGGTCCTAGATGCCACAATCCTAGTGTTCCTAGCTAATAGTGGATGTATCGATGACGATGTAATGATTTCGATTGCGCAGAATTCTGCTGTTGCAACAATTCGGTTTCGTCGAGTACAGCCAGCGTCGCATCACGTTGCGCAAGGACCTGTGCAGCGTCAAGAACCAGATGGTCGGTTCGAAGAGTCACAGGCTGAGTTTAGATTCCCTCAGCGGGGCCTTCATTCTCCTCTTCATTGGATACGCGCTGGCAGCACTCGCCTTCACCTACGAATCGCGTCGTATTCGAAATAAGAAAACGACGATGCTTGTAAACGGATCGCGCATCTAATTTGGATCGATTTAAGACCAGTTATCGATGAATCAAACTTAACTGTCAGTAGTCAAGGTAACGGTAGTTAAAACGAGGTAGTCAGACCTGTCCTGGATATCGTAATACACTATAATCACATCGGACCTCAGTTGATCGGTTGTTAATTGAATTAGGTTATGAGTTCTATGAAACCGTCGATAACAGCAGTAATGGCCAATTCTGAATAAAGATAAAAAACACATCAAATTATTCGACTGTAAACCTGAATAGATTACGAGCTTAATTAAATAACCAAATGTAATTGGGATTTTCATTTGAACTGCCCCTAAAGAGGGACGTTGTAACAGTAGTTACAAGTTACAGCGAATTATACAGCAGTAGTAATGGGACCTTATTATCTAACTCTTAAACTGATTAAGTTACCAACTTTGTCAACCATCAAAACACCAAATGTAATAGATAGATGGATAGATAGACGGATAGATAGATAGATAGATAGATAGATAGATAGATAGATAGATAGATAGATAGATAGATAGACAGGTAGGTAGGTAGGTAGGTAGGTAGGTAGGTAGGTAGATAGATAGATAGATAGATAGATAGATAGATAGATAGATAGATAGATNAGATAGATAGATAGATAGATAGATAGATAGATAGATAGATAGATAGATAGATAGATAGACAGGTAGGTAGGTAGGTAGGTAGATAGATAGATAGAAAGATAGATAGATAGATAGATAGACAAATAGACAGATAGAAACAGATAGACAGACAGACAGACAGATAGACAGACAGATAGATAGGCAGATAGAAAGAAAGACAGACTGACAGACTGACAGATAGATATATAGATAGATAGATAGATAGTTAAGATAGATAAATAGATAGGTAAATAGTTGCAACCATGAAATGACATTTGATCTGTTGTAGAGAGGAACGGTAGCACGGTCTGCTCGTCAACACGGAAATTCTCCCAAACCTTTCCCTTAACAAAAAAAAACGAAGAGGTATTGCATTACGTCTGGGGTTAATTCACAGGGCGTGACGTGTTTCAAACCCTGAACACAAGACTCGTATCCACACACACCAGTATAGCATTACCAGCTGCAATATATTGTATTACCAACCGCACTTTTGAATTATTTTCAAACAAAAGGTTGAAAATGGAAAAGTGTTAAAGAGGGTTACGGACAGGTCCCTCTCTCTGCTATATAAAGAGTGGCGAGTGGTGAGCAAGAGGCGTGTTTTGCAAGTGTAGCAGCAGAAGTCGGCTGTTGTTTGGAAACCACGGGCTCCACATCCTCTTGTTGCTTTCGTCCTCACTTTGACCAGCCTGATAGCTTTGAATTGGGTAACATTCCACTTAAATCCCTAGTATTATTTAAGTCAATTCGGTTATATACCTTTACATGGCGCTGATATGTTATACTTGATGATAATACTAATAGTTTGATGGTACAAGTGTTAAAACTGATATACCTTATTATGAATAATTATTTTGGTAAGTTAGATGCCATGTGCTGGGGAAAAGTTGATTGGTTATAGCACCCGTGTTTTCAAAGATATAAAAGCCAAAAAAATACCAAGTGTGGAACTGAGAGAACTCTATGTACTGGTCAAGTTTCATCAAATTCGGCTCGTTAGTTTTGCCGAAATAAAATGTTAAAGTTAACAAGATCCATACAAAATAAATATAATGTTGGTAAGTGTTTATACTCAAATGACTTGACATTACGCTTACAGTTAATTCAAAGTAGATTGGAACAAGATATTTGAGAAAAAAGCACATGTTTGTAAAGAGCACTTGAAGCTGCCACTCCAATTAACCGAGTGATGACATTCGGGCAATGATTATTTTTCAATTTCTATTCGTTGTAAACTGAAACCGAATGCCCCCCGACTCCTCTTCTTTACAAGTCGACAATTTGTTGTTTTTTTCTGTCATCTTCAAAGTTTATTTACTTTTTTTTCTCAACGCTATCTTTAAACATTTATCGACATTGCAGCCTTGAACCAGAGCCAAGGTTCTACACGTAAACATGCCAAATTCAATTCTCGTCAGTGTAGTCACCAGACGTTACTTTTCTACGTCAAAACCCAATGAATAATATCTTGCTATTGATATCATAAACAGCGAAATGATATCAGCGATTGAAACAAAGTACGTTCTAATGTTTCACGCGATAGGGGCGGATGACTGCAATTCATTACCGTGTGGTGAATAAGGAAACACCGGTACATTAAGTCAAATTCTTTCTTTGTTAAAACTATGCAGATGTAGATTCTTTTGGTGGCGCTGACTTGGTCAGAACAGGTTTTTTGTTTCCATACATAAATAAATAAAAATATCAGAGGAGAAGAAACGGGATGCGCTTTTCCTATACCTTCACCCCTCGGGGAGAAAACTGTAAACTCTCCTCTAATCATCAGTGGGAACTATGATGCAACTCGGTGAGAAACCGTAAAACTCTCACTGGCTCGTCTTTATCATCATGGGGATAGAATTGTAGTTCGGTTGCTTACCACCAGGTGGCGCTGCTGTACCGAATTTAAGCATCCTTGATACTTCTGTTGATCACTCTATGTCTTAAATCAGGTGAAAAATTTTACGTTTCCGAAATGTGCGTAAACTTTACTCGAGTTGGTGTCACGAAGAGAAGGTCTCTACGTGCTTTTTTCTTAACAGCGCCATCTATCGGTAGCGTCGTGAAACAGTATCGTATCCGCAGGTTGGGAAATGTAGACTCGACTAGCTGCGTACCGTTTTTGGTGCGTGTTGATTGCTCTTCTTCTCCTGACTAGTTTGTCCTCATTTTTGGAGCGGTTTCTATTTTTTTTTCACCCCATCCTTTCATAAAGAACTTGATAGTGCGCTCGGTTATAAGGCAGCGGACTATTGAGAAATGTTGCCGCTAATGACGAAAGACGGAAAAGATGGAAGAAGCAAAACAAGTCGATGAAAAAAATGGAACGAAAAGATAAAAGAAGAAAACTTGAAGCTACTCGTCAAGAGCGAGCTGTGTACCCAAAAACGAGTTAGTCATCCGTTTGTACTGGTCCTGGGAAGATATTTGTCTGTTGGGAAGAGATAGGCGAGTCGTGTTTTATTTGCTCAAGTTATTCTCGCTCTCCAAATATGAGTCGTCGTATTGTTACGTCTACCGCTAGAATCACTCCGGCAGCCAATAGCAACGGTGGCGCCAGCAGCACCAGACAGCCAGAAAGTATTATAGGCGAATCAAAACTTACACTGCGTCATTAATTAAGTTTAAAACGTTGAATTTTGATGTTCCTAAATGCTTCTTTTGATTGTTTAAAATGTAGTACCAATGGCGTCGCCAATTTCAGCAAGGTTGCCAACATCCCTGAGTGGGACTAACCTGAACGTGGCCATGACCAGCGCGGCTGTACGCCGGCCCAGCGATACGGCGTCTCCCCAGGGAAGCGCCGCGTACCGTGCCTCTCTCGTGTCCCACTTCGCTGAGGACCTGGAGCGCCGTCGGCGGGCGGAGAGAGCGGCTGAAGATGCTCGTAATGAGAGTAAACCTTTATTATCTTTTTAAAGATACGTTATGACCATTTTTAAATCCATGTCATTGCATACTCTTAGTGATACCATCGGACGTGTTGAAGATCGATACGGTTGAGTTTTACGCGCGCGATAACGCTCGCGAGCACCGCACGGACCGCTACGAGCTGGTGCGCGATACGCCGGCTTCGACGGTCCTGCGCCGCGGGCAGCAGTTCTTCATGGCGCTGCGTTTCAAGGACCGCGCCTACGATGCCAGGAGGGACATTCTGAGAGTGTCTTTTACTTTCGGTAAGTTTACATTCTACTTTCTCTTGTTTTTTGCTCGGGTGTGTGAGCTATACTACTAGATTTGTAGGGTTTTATTCACATCTCAATTTCATCTTGAAGGTCCGAGTCCTCAAGTGACCAAGGGGACCAAAGTGGTCCTGCCGTTCAAGCCGACCCAGCGCGAGTTTTCGCGCGGTAACCAGAAATGGGACCTGCGCATGCACCAGCTGGACGGCATGATTGTGACGCTGCAGATCAACATCCCCGCTTCGGCTTTGGTAGGACTGTGGCGCTGTGTCGTCGAGACGACTACGTCGACCCCAGGATCCAGGCTGGAAGAGCACCGCTGCAAGGACGATATCTATGTTCTCTTTAACCCGTTCTGCAAAGGTACTTTTCTATAGAGAACTACCAATCTATCTACCTAGCTGTCTACCCAGTATCTTATCTACCTATCTCACTGTCTGTCTGTCTACCTAGCTATCTATCTATCTGTCTATCTATATATGTATCTATCAATCTGTCTATCTATCTATCTATCTATCTATCTATCTATCTATCTATCTATCTATCTATCTATCTATCTATCTATCTATCTATCTATCTATCTATCTATCTATCTATCTATCTATCTATCTATCTATCTATCTATCTATCTGACATTCTGTCTGACGATCTAACCGCGTCTATCCCCCTGCCGACCTATTTAACCTTACCTAGAAGCACTACCTACCTCTCTGTCTATTCACCAAACTATCTACTATCCATCTACTTTTTATTAATTAAGAAGACATCACCTAGCCGGTTGGTTTGATGATGCTATAAAGTTTGTTCGATATTGGCCAATCCTAAATTCGGTAATATTGCGCAACAGAGGACGCTGTCTACTTGGAGAGCGAGGAACAGCGCAAGGAGTACGTCATGAACGAAACTGGCAAAGTTTGGGTGGGAACTCACCAGCGTCCCAAAGGTCGTCGTTGGGTCTACGGGCAGTTCAACGACGTCTCGCTACCTGCCGCTCTGCTGTTACTCGAAATGTCCGGCATCAACCCAGTCGACCGTGGCAATCCCGTCCTGGTGGTCAGGGCCATTTCGGCAGTGGTAAGCCAATTTAAGAAGCTTTCCAACTTACGAAGTAAACAAGTTATTACCATAATCTTCAAACGATAGGTTAATTCCAACGATGACGATGGCCTCCTGGAAGGTCGCTGGGAAGGACCTTACGACGACGGTGTCAGTCCCTGGATGTGGACGGGTACTTCAAAGATCCTGGAGCAATTCTTACGCCAAGGTTGCAAGCCAGTCAAGTACGGTCAGTGCTGGGTGTTTGCCGCTGCAGCGACGACCATTTGCCGCGCCTTGGGTATCCCATCCCGACCGGTCACCAACTTCGTCTCGGCTCACGATACCAATCACTCGCTGTCTGTCGACAAGTACTTCGACATCTTCGGCGAAGAGATCAAGGGAGGTCCTCATGGAGACTGCAACGATTCCATCTGGAACTTCCATGTCTGGACTGAGGTGTGGACTGCTCGTCCGGATCTCCCGCACGGATATGGAGGATGGCAAGCTATTGATGCGACTCCGCAAGAGTTCTCCGGAGGTATTTCCAATATGAATTGCATTACACTTTACACGTTGATCTGAAGAATTACACAGTTGAACAAAGTATGTACGTAGTTATAGACTTATCCGTTAGATGGCGTCCTTAAAAGTAAACAATAACAAACGATGTGCATTCAGATGGTATGAAAATCTCGCATTGCTACTCTATCGCAGTTACTTTATTCACTGTTGAATGAAACCTATAGGTAAGATGCAATGCGGACCAGCTTCGATTGAAGCAGTCCGTCGCGGAGAAGTCGGTTTCGGATACGATGCAGGCTTTGTTTTCTCCGAGGTGAACGCTGATGTCTGTCACTTCCAGGAGGATGAAAACTCCGACTGGGGTTTCAAGAAAGTGAAAGTCAATACTTATCAGTAAGTAACTAACACTTCCTGCAGCTTTATTTGCAACTGCAAACGACCAACCAAAACTAATTAACATTATGACGTTTAAAAATGTAGTGTCGGACGCCAAATCATTACTAAGCGTGCCGGAATTGACGACGAAGTTGGTGACGCTGATGCCGAGGATATCACTGACCATTACAAGAACCCTGAAGGTTTCTTTCCCAAACTAACCTATTGATAATGAATCCATTGAGAAAAGCTGTGAACAACATGCTTGCTTTACTAATTAGCCAACAAACTAACATCATCTAACAATGCTAAAACGCTTTAAAAACAGCTAACAAGGCCCTAACTTCATCGTACAGCGACAAGCCCATGATTTATCCAGGTAACAAAACAACTAAATTAATAAAACGATAACTGCAATCAAATTCTAGTAAAACCTTGAATAACATTAACTAATGCCAGCTAGTAACACCCTTGGCATGTATTAGCATGAACAAGTGGTTAGCAGAACCAAGAAGCTATAACTTTAGCCACCTAATTTGCTTTGAACACATCTCAGGATCGGCTGCCGAGCGCGTGGCTGTCATGAACGCCGTCCGCGGAGTCGAAAGAGCTCACCAGGCGTACGAGTTCCCATCCAAGGTCAACGAAGATGTCTTCTTCGATCTGGTCGAACTGGATCGCATACCCTTCGGACAACCTTTCAACGTGACGGTCCACATTCAGGTACATAAGCGGAAAGGGCGATCGTCAACGAACTGTTAAATAACCGTTGATTTTAGAACCGTTCTCAAGAGATGCGGACCATTTCGGCCATCTTGTCGGCGTCGAGCGTCTACTATACCGGATCTACCGCTCGGCGATTGGCCAAGTCGGATCGTCAACTCATTCTACAACCAGGCCAAAGTTTGATTCTTTCAATTTCCTCACAGTTTATCAAGTTGTCAAATCTTGTTTTCATTGCAATTGCATATGAACGAGCATTGGAACACTAAGAGCTTCGTACTTACAATAACTGATTGAACGAATGATTGTAGGAGAAACTCTGCAGATCCGTGTCACTTGGGAGGACTACCACGACAAGCTAGTCGAGTATGGAATGGTGAAGCTCTACTCGATCGCCACTGTCCAGGAGACCAAGCAGACCTGGAGCGAGGAGGACGACTTCCAGCTGGAGAAACCCAAACTCGAACTTCAAGTAACGCACCTCTTAAACTATCAATCTAGCTTCATTACAAACTGACACAGTTATTACATCATATGGTTTATGACACAGATCTATCATTTTTAAGATCACCTAAGGTATGTAACAGTGAGAACATTAACCAAAGTATGTGGCATTTCACAGGTACGCGGAAATCCACAAGTCAACCAGGATAGCTTCGTTACTTTCAGCTTCATGAATCCGCTGCCGGTTAATCTGACCGAGTGTGAGTTCATCTTCGAAGGACCTGGACTGGCCAGACCTCAGAGCATCAAATTCAAGTGAAACTGACAATTCCTTCCTTGATTCTACCTGGAGTTCAAACTAACGTTGCTATGTGTTATTGTTACATAGGGACGTGAAAATGGGTGAAATGGTAAGCCACACGCAGAAATTCACTCCTCGTCAAAGCGGTGAACGCAAACTCGTCGCTACGTTCAACTCGCGTGAGCTCAACGATATCACCGGATCCCGCACCGTTCACGTGCGTGATTAAGACTCACCGTATATTCTGGAATTAAGATCTACACACATCTCTGCCCTGAACTCCCGGATGACCAAGGCTACTTCCAAGGACAACGATTTAATACTCGAATTCTAATGTAACTCTTTCATCCAACTTTAACTGCCTTTTGGTTTATTTTATTGGTGACGGGACTTATTATACGTTGCAATTTTTAAGCTTTCAGCAACAAGTACTTCAATACACTTTTCATTTGAGCATACACAAACTAACGTACGTTTCCATATGTACTAATATTCGGTACTAACCCTTTCACTTTTTTACAAATATTTTAATTCACATTCAGATTCACAAATTCTTGAAGTGTTTCACATGGTTTTAAAAATTACGAAAAACATTCACTTCATGGAAGTCAGTTGGAAAATTGTATTTGAAGTTTCATTGAACGTCAAACTCACAGAACTAAGACTAAACTAATACAAGCTCCAATGTGTCTGAATGCAAGGAACACAGCAGGATCCTCCGTAAGGACTCAAAACTGGATTTCCATCTTATGAAACCTCACCTGTACAAAACAAATTTTTAATTGACGAAGGCAAGAACACGTAAGAATAGCTTACGCAGCCAATTTTATCGCCGATCACAACGTAAAACTCGCTGCCGAGGTCGAAATCCCATATAGGACTCTGGTTGGTGTAAATCAGAGTATCTTTTAACGCCGCCTATGCACAGTTACGAACATTAATGAGATTGTTGTACTGCCTGAAGTAGATGAACTTTAAATACATTAATTATTCTTAGTTCCGCGTTGAAACTGCTTATGAAGAGGCTCTTCGCCAGTTTGTGATACTTCAGTTTGGACACGTACTGAGGGAACTGGATCGTTTTAACGCATTCCCAGTTTTGGTGAGGCGCATGAATTCTCACCGTGTTATCATTGGAACAGCTGTTTACGAGAACAAAAAGCATAAGTTAAGCTCATTCCAACAATGATAAGGATGATTTGTGGATAACCTTGCTAGCATTCCAGGGCTTTCAGAGCCGGAATCCATCCACTCGAGACCGAGAACCTCCGCAAAAGACGCTGGGACATCGGTGAGTATCGGGGTGGAAGCGTCGGCAAGATTCCAGACCTGCTCATTCAAAATTAAACAAAAAGATGCCTTTCCTAGTGAAGCTTCCAGGATGTTGTACTTACCCGAATGTGACCGGTTTTATAACCAACCGCGATCCAATTAGGATTTGCTGGGTTCCACCTTATGGAGCTTACGTAAACCTTACAATCAAAAGGTGTTCAACAAATACACTAAAAATGATCTGATTAGAGATTAAATAACTGGAAAAGATGCCTGAAGCCCAGGGAGCGTAGCTAGTAAAGTCAGTGGCTGCTCTTTGTCCAGGTTCACTTGGTACAAGTTAACAGCGTAGGTCTTGGCAAGAGCGACAGCAAATAGGTTGCTACCGTTCCAGTCCGAACACATCGAACAGTTCTGCGGGAAGCGGTATTCGCAAACACGGGTGGTATCCGTGTTCATAGCATAGAACTGGAATTGAGTTTTTCAACAAGATTTTTATTGACAAAAAACCAAACAAGGAACTGGCCAATCTGGATATGAAGGTGAATATGAAGGTTACATTACCTTGTTTTGAAAAACAATCTGGAGAATATCTCTTTCTTTAAGATGGGTCCATTGCATGGAAACTACTTGCATCTTGGGGAACATTGCAGTTTGATAGACTCGGGTCAAGCGATCCCAGAGGAAAACTCTTCCAAGTTGGTCTCCAGCTAACCATGTTCCCGTAACCTAATAAAATGCGATCACTTAAACCAGAGATAATACTTTTGGAAGGTCATTAGCGATTACGTTCCAGACGAGTGCTGATGTGCTCGATGTGCTACCTTGTATCACAATTGGCTTAGACTTCAGTTCACAATATGCTAATACGGAGCCGTCTTTGAGAGCGACAGCAGCTTGTTTGCTGTAGACTGGATTGCACGCAACCCTTTTGACACTACTCCTGCCACGATAAGTTGGTGTATAAGAGTCTGCCAGGACCGTCATTCGCGGCACTAAAGGTAGAGTTCTTTGTTAGCGTTAAGTCAACTAAGGTGAGGTTTAACTGACATAATATTACCTCGTTCAGCTCTGCTTGGTTCATTTATTGGGGCAGACTCCAATACCCTGGAAACAACAGGTCTTTACTAAAGTTCTAGGAGCTTGTGCGTTAGATTATTTCTACTCTTCGTCTGCAGAAGCTTGTTTTCTTTGGACCTTAGGTGTGACTTCACCGGGAAACTCACCACCAGTAACGTTAGGAGCAGTATTGTCCTCGCTTTTATCCTCGTGCAAGGATGTACTATAACAAAGTTTTGAAGAAAAAAAAATATGTTTAAAAAGAACTGATTGTTGAGGAGTACAAAGCACGTACTTGGCGGAGACACTTGAGGAATCCTTCGGCAAATCATCTGAAGCTGGGTGGTTTGAAACAGGACTTCCAGCCCTGTCGGGAGTCTTCCCAAAACTCATTCGCAATAATCGTTGTGCAACAGTTTCCTTCTCTGTAATGATTTTTCTTGGGTGACAAGTAATAACCAAACGTATGCAGCATTGAATCACCTGCCGAAGTTGAAACTGAAGTTGAAGCCTGGGATGGCATCTTCGGAATATTCTGAATTTCATTTGTTCTAGACGAAGGCATGGTGAAATAATATAATTAACCTGTATTACACTCAGAACTTACAGCATGCTGTTGTCGTTGTTGTTGTTGGTAGCCAAGTCGTGTAGCACGCTGTTCTGCTGCGTGTCTGTTGTCGGGGTGCTGCCAAACTGAGACCTATCATCCGGCTCCTTTCGTGTACGTTAACATTTAAAAAAAATCAATTCAGAACAGTTTGCTTCAATTTCTCTTTCGTGCACTAAGATTCAAAGTTCTTGCATATCTGGTCACCTTGAACGTTTACAAGCAAGATCTTTATGTTCGACAGGACAGTTTTCGAATACCTGATAGAACTCGCGAAACAGACCGCCGGTGCAGTTCCTCATTACGTTGTACGTATGCAGAAGTAGTTCTGGGAATCTTCTGGTCCAGTACTTGGAGAACTCCTCGTAATCAGCATTGCCTAGTTCCTTTTGGACATCGCCAGGCAGTTCATGAAAATGGCCGTCAGCTCTCTGCACCGGACAACATGAGACGGAGTTTAACCAAATTTACAAAACAGCGTTAGTACGTTCAATAAATGGTACCAGGTTTCTTATAACGCGGAGCAGGTTGAGAACCTTGGTAGAATAGTCGGGTTCTTTCTTCTGGAGTTTAAATTGATTCAGGTAGTTTTGCACGTGCTGCTGAACGAAGGGTGATAATGCTTGCAACCAATCGCCTCCTGTAACGTCCTGAGCTCTGACTTCCATGGCAGCCGCCAACTGCACGAGGTCGGCAGGGGCATTTTTCTTCCTTGATGGTTCCAAATAGTTCGAAGTGTCTGCCAAGAACTTCGTAGTTCTTTCGGGTGGCCATAGAAACGGGTGTAGCAAGACCTGGTTAATATTCGGACGTTTTGCTGGCTCGTGATCGGTCATGGCCTCGACGGCCGAGGCTGACGCGTAGTCGATGATCTTCGGATCAATGGTTCTACGGCCGTCAGCAATGTTTGACTGGCGTTTGTAATTTACGTGCCCAAAGGGATGCTGGCCTCTGGTGATGAAATAGTAAAGTACGCACCCGAGAGAAAATATATCTGCCTGAAGGTAATTCACTCTGGGAGTTTCTGCGGCGATTTCAGGGGCAACCCAACCTTGCGCTCCTTTGTTGTTCGTATTGGTCACTTCCCGGTCTAAAGTTTGGCGACTCAACCCGAAATCGGCAATCTTCATCGTCACTTGGCCACGGTCGTTCCGCATCGAGATAAGGATGTTCTGCGGTCTCAAATCTTTATGAGCGATACCTCGGAGATGCAGTGAGTCAATTCCCCTGCAGATTTGGGAAAGAACTTGCTGGTCACTGGGCATTGGTCCCGAGTATTTCCCTGCGATGAAGCCGTCGAGAGTGGCAGCGCAGAGTTCGAGTATCAAGTAACTGTTGGAAGTAAATATGTACATCGATAGGTGATAGGTAGCTGGAGAGATGGACGGATAGTTGGAGAGATAGGTAAATACATAGATAGAGAAATAGATAGATAAATGGATGGATGGATGGATACATACATAGATAGATGGATAGATAGATAGATAGACAGATAGATAGACAGAGTGTAAAATTGACTTAGTACTTACTAGTAGACGTCTCTTGGGTCATCTTCGAGAGAGGCCCAGTAACAAGTGACTACATTTTCCAACGGTGCCTTATCGTTACAAAGGATTTGAATCTCCCGCTTGGCAAACTCCTGCGCCGTATCTTTGCGTACTCTTTTGACAGCGGCTGGTTTCTTCTGGAAGAAGCCCTGGTACACTTCGGTGTTCAAGCTACCCGAGCCGAGAAGTTTCCGGCGAGGGTAGTAGCCCTTGTCTTTTCCTTCCCCAATATATTCCACAGGATCCTCTTTCGTACCTTCCGCCATACTGCTTCAGTAGGCTACACCTTAATTCTGAAACGACTGTTCAGAGTGACTGATTCGGTTGGAATGCTCGTAGAATAGCTGCTGATAAAGTCTTTGTCGTTATCACTTCCTCGGCAAAGGTTGGGCAGTTAAGTTAGAGATACGTCGTAAAACAACTGTAAACCCTTTAGGCTATTTGCTCTCATTTTATACTAATTGAAACCATGATAGATAAAAATTATTTGTCATTCTATCTTAGCAGTTTAAGATCTAGTAAAGGGTATGTGGACCAAGCTTGCAGAGTTGGCCAACCCTTTGGTAAATGCGCACTTCCTGCTGAATGGCTCACTCTGATAAGTATGGGCTACCAAATCCGCCACCTTCAAACAATTTCCTTTCCAAGTTGTAAGTCCTCGTCATAATTTTTGTTGCAAATCACAAATAATAGTATTAGTTGATTGACTACAAGGTCTGTGTCAGTACGCGAGACCGTTGGTATTCCGGCACAGATGATCCCAGATTGCACTCATTATATTTTACCCATCTACGACTTTCTGTAAAATTCGCCAATTTTTCCGTTAGTAAAATGAAACTTGATTTGCGAATTGAACTTTTCAAACGATGGACAACAAAAGCACAGCACGTTGCCAAAATTGCTTCGTAAATTGCGATATGGCTAGGCGGCGGCCATCTTGTTATGCTCATATATCGGTGAAGTGTGCACTTAGGACATATGGTAAGACACGATACGGTGTAACGGCCACCTGTTGGTTAATATTGGCTAATCATTGTTATATAAGTAATCCTAAATGTCACTACATTCAATCATCACTTGCTATTAATAACTATTGCCGATACCTAATTATTGACGTCATTAATAAATTCTTATCGTTAGAAAATCCTATTTTATATCATTTTAAATATTAAAGTTATAATAATGATATAAAACGGTCGGTAGGCTGTTTCATTTAATTTCCGATAGATGGCGCTGAAACTTGTTTATTTGAAATTGTCAAAATCAAGGGGGTGTGTACTTGAAAAATGAAAGGGGTGAACGTTAGAAAGGTGGTAAGACTGATCTCGTTGCGGTCACTTTCGTGTACCTGAACTTTTAAATACTTTACCCGCAATTTTAATTAAACTTCAGTAGATCTTGAAATATGAAAATGCAAGACCCCAAACCCTCATCCTTTCAACAGAAAGTCATCCTAAGCTTCCAGGTTATCGAAAACGCGGTGAACCAAATGTTGTGCAAATGGTAAATATTTCTGTCTGAAATTACAAAAACGCCCTCACCGCATGGTCGCGGGCAATATGGCCTTGCCATTTGAAACTAAACAAGAAATATGGCCTGTTTAGATTCCCCCCCTCAGGCTATTTTTGTTTGAATTCCAAGGTTCATCTCTGTCAGTGATTACATAGCGTCAGCTATCTTTTAAACTTTGAGAGTTTCACACTGGGGCCGACGGTGGCTTTTTTTCAGAGGTCACAAGTCAGACGGTGGACGGGCCACGTACAGTCCACACCGGAACGACGTTCAGTTGATTAAACTTCTGATTATTTGACCCATTTGGTTTATATATACTCAAAATGCCGAGGTGATTGACAGTCCAATATACAGCTGGCTAGAATTTTCTATGAATCTTTGTTTGTCGTTGCAGGAATATAAAGAAGAGAAGTATCGCTTTTACGGGGGCCCTCCTTGTGATATGCGCCTTGGGACTCGGCATGGGACTGGGTTACGGGTTCCCGAGATTCACGTACGACACTGCCAAACGGGAACCGTCGCCCTCACGTCTGGGAAAGTTTGTGACTGCCGCCGTATCTTCCGACGGGGTACCGTGCTCGGACATTGGAAGGTATTGTCTGGGTTGGGCGTTTGGTTACGAGTCTGTGTTAACGTCTTATTATTCCCGATCCAGGGACGTCTTGAAAGACGGGGGAAGCGCCGTCGATTCTGCCATCGCCACTCTGTTTTGCATTGGTTTAGTCAATACCCACAGTGCGGGTATTGGAGGCGGTTTCCTGATGACCGTTTACGACAAGCCGTCGAACACCACCATCACCCTGAACGCGCGAGAGGTCGCGCCGTTAGCCGCCACGGACGACATGTTTCACGGGAACTCGTCGCTCGCACGGAAAGGTACCTACGTTATGAGAATCAGTCCGGATATGTCGAGGTTAACCATAGTATGATGCAGGACCGTTGGCCGTTGCTGTTCCCGGTGAAATCGCTGGTTACTGGGCCGCGCATCAGAAGTTCGGGAAGCTGCCCTGGTCCCGTCTAGTACTGCCAAGTGCTGCCTTAGCCGAAAGTGGTACCAACGTATCACAGCATTTAGCCAACGCACTTAAACAAGAATCGGACAATATTAAACGCGAACCTTCCATGTGGTAAACCAATATATTTACAAACTATCATTAACTAGTCTCCGTTGTGCGTTGCACATCGCACGACCGGCTAAACTTATTTTAAATGATTAAAAATTGTATTTTCCATAGGAGATTTATTAACCCAGAGACTGGAAATGTGTGGGTCCAAGGCGATTCTATCCGCCGTCCGGAACTAGCCCAAACCCTGAGAGAAATCGCTGAATTTGGAGCTGAAATCTTCTATAACGGGACCATTGCCGAGAAACTCGTGCAGGACATTCAAGACAAGGGTGGAATCATCACTATGGAAGATTTTCGCAGATACCAGTACTGCAGTTTATTACAGATTCGTTTACGTTTTACTATTGTTTACGGTTATTATTATTCTTAATTTCAACTTCAATTATCGATAGGATATCGATTGTCTTATCGGAATCGATATCTAAGCGATAGGATTTTTACGATTCATGTTTGATAAGATAAGAATCGCGCCGATTGAAGGTGACAGGTAGCGTTCATCTGGCGTGACAAGAGTCAAACCTTATCTCGAATTCAAGTGCATCAAAAAGATTAAGTCGTTTTGATTGGTTGATTTTAGCCTATGGTCGAAGACTATGATCTTTTATATTTTAATACTACCCCTTTAAAGTTGATGTTGTAATTTATTTGTTTATATAATTGCAGACCCGTTTGGGCGGAACCAGTGACGATCCAGCTGCAGGATAACCTGACCCTGCACACGGTCCCTCCTCCAGGATCGGGCGCCCTGTTGGCTTACATCCTCAACATTCTGGACGAGTACCACGGTGAGTTCAACGCCACTGCCTCGCACAACAAACTGGGACGGGCCGACAGTCCGCTGTCCTTTCACCGGATCGCCGAATCCTTTAAACACGCCTACGCTCAGAGGACCAAACTGGGCGATCCTGCCTTCGTCGAACTGACTGGCGTAATTAGATTTAATTACAATCAATTGCAATTAAGTACTGAGGTTTTAGTAAGTAAAGATATTTTGACGTAATTATTTGAAATATCTTTGACAGCTACTTCGCAACTTGACGTCGGATTCGTACGCAGCCGAGACGCGGGCCAGGATCAACGATTCCTTCACCTCGAACGACCCGTACGACTACGGCGCCGTCACCTACCAGCCGGACGATTCGGGAACCGCCCACGTGTCCGTCCTGGCGCCGGACGGCTCGGCTGTGGCTGCCACCTCAACCATTAACCTCTAGTAATTCGCTTAATGAACTATTGAAATGATATAACTATCAACCGTAAAGATTCTTAATTATCCTCAATCAAATAACTTTTTTAATTAAATAAAATTATATGATTTTTAAGAAATAGATGATATAAGAATGAATTTAACAGTTTTGGAGCTGGATTCGCCTCGCGCCAGACGGGCATTATCCTCAACGACGAAATGGACGATTTCTCGGCCCCCAACATCACCAACGCCTTTGGAATCCCGCCCAGCCCTGCTAATTTCATCGCTCCCGGTAAGCGACCGCTCTCTTCCATGTGCCCCATGGTCCTGGTCCACTCGCACACGGGACAAGTCCGCCTGGTCACTGGAGCCGCTGGTGGAACTAAAATCACGACTGCCACTGCTTTGGTAAATATTCCCATTTTCTTCCTGCCAATTAAAAAAAAAACAAAACATTTATCTGATTGGTCGCCTAGTTTTTGAATGGAAAATTCAAGAAATATGATTTGCTTATGGAATGTATGAAATTTTTTGGTCGTTTGGTTTTTGAGCGTAAAATTAAGCAGTAATCTGATTGGCTTGTAGAATGTATGACGTTTTTTTGTGTTTGCAGACTGTGATCCGCAATTTGTGGATGGGTGAGACGCTGAAGGAAGCCATTGATGCCCCTCGTATGCACCACCAGCTCTTCCCCATGGAGCTGCAGTACGAGGAGGGATTCTCGACCGTAATTCACCGCTTTTCTCCTCTCTAAGATGGCCCATTATCTCGTTGACGCTTTTGTGTGACATTCTTGTGTTTGCCCAATAGGATCTGCTGGAACAACTGGAGCATAAAGGTCACAATACGTCATCGTATCGCCTGGGTGCAGTGGTCACCGCCGTCAGTATTGAAAACGATGGATACATCTACGCCAATTCGGATTTCCGCAAGGGCGGAGATGTGGCCGGTATAGACGAAGTACCTCTCTAAAGTGCAACAACCTCTCTATCTAGTGCAGCGCTCTCTTATGAAAAGCAATACACATGACTTTTGACTCGTCAGTTAAATTCCATCTATGTAGAACCAGTGACTAAGTTGTAAGGAACCGAAATACATCGCAGATTTGCTGAATAGCAGAATTTTTCATCCTTTAACGACACAAAATATTTAATAGTACAGCAAATTCATTTGATAAATGGCGACTCGGCTGATCCAACTGTCGCTGCATTTCGACGAGGTTTAGACAATTTTGAAGAGATCTGTTAAGACCCAAGTCGACATTTAGTTGCAGTAAAGTCCCACTAGATGGCGCCGTGACTTGTTTGTTTTCCCAACTTGTGATGTGAATCTGCTGATGAAACGGCTGAGTGTCAACTTCTAATTGAATTGTAGTTTCTTTTGTTTGTGTTTACCTACTGTAGTATCCTTAATCTTATTGGAAATCTGTTGTTCGTATGTATTTAAACAAGGACCAGAAGGTGCTGGAGCCTGGGTCTGTTTCATCATTGTCTGCATGATTTCGGAAAGTCTCGCCCCATCTCATCTTTCACCCCAACTTTTCGCCCCACCTTCTCAACAAGGAATCGGCTCAGTTCACCTTGGGCTCGGTTTGGAACTGAGGCGAAAAAAGAAGGGGCGAAAATGTTGGGGCGAAAAAATAAGGGGCGAAAAACTTGGGGCGAAAATGTTGGGGCGAAAAAATAAGGCGCGAAAAACTTGGGGCGAAAGATGAGATGGGGCGAAACTTCCTGATACCGTCTCCATTGCTTACCAGCATGGAGACTTATTGTTCACTTTCTTCCATTCCACGGTTTTTTTTTCTTCTTTTTTTCTCACCGTTTTTCCTAATTCCCTATCTGGTTTCTGTATAATCGTTTCTCCCGTTTCTTTACATGGGAGCCAAACAAGTCCGGGCATGCGCCAGGACATTTCGCCCTCTTTTCCACTGCGGGCGAGTCAAGTGCGTACCCTTGTGTCGTACATGACTCGCCCCACCATTTCGCCCTCTTCTCAGTGGCGCCTGACTCAACTGCGTATCCACGTGTCGTACATGAGTCGATTCAACTTTTGACGCTGTTTTCAGCTGCGATCGACTTAACTGCGTACCCCCGTGTCGTACATGAGTCGACTCAACTTTTGATGCTCTTTTAAACTGCGGTCGACTTAACTGCGTACCCAAGTGACGAATCTGTGTCGACTCGACATTTCGCCCACTTTTCAATTGCAAATTTTCCAGCTAACGAATAATTTTAGATTTATCGTCATTCGATTGCTATTCACAAACGCACATTGCAAATAACAAAGACAATTCATCCACTGAAGATTATTATCTAATAGAATCTAAAGTACCGCAGACAGAACCAGGTTATCTAAAACTAACTACTGCAAGAGAGTTAAAAATCGGGAACAGAGTAACTGAATGAAATGATGGCTACATAATTACTGTACTGTGGTGCAGAAAAGAAACCAATGGAGACAGACTGTTCCGCGGTGAGGGTAATACGGTCTTAAGTACCCGAGCTTTGCCGAGGAAGAGATAATGATAAAGACTTTATCAGCAGCTATCCTACGAGCATTCCAACCGAATCAGTTACTCTGAACAGTCGTTTCAGAATTAAGGTGTAGCCTACTGAAGCAGTATGGCGGAAGGTACGAAAGAGGATCCTGTGGAATATATTGGGGAAGGAAAAGACAAGGGCTACTACCCTCGCCGGAAACTTCTCGGCTCGGGTAGCTTTAACACCGAAGTGTACCAGGGTTTCTTCCAGAAGAAACCAGCCGCTGTCAAAAGAGTACGCAAAGATACGGCGCAGGAGTTTGCCAGGCGGGAGATTCAAATCCTTTGTAACGAAAAGGCACCTTTGGAAAATGTAGTCACTTGTTACTGGGCCTCCCTCGAAGATGACCCAAGAGACGTCTACTAGTAAGTGCTAAGTCAATTTTATCTATCTATCTATCTATCTATCTATCTATCTATCTATCTATCTATCTATCTATCTATCTATCTATCTATCTATCTATCTATCTATCTATCTATCTATCTATCTATCTATCTATCTATCTATCTATCTATCTATCTATCTACCCACCCACCCACCCACCCATCATTTATCTATCTATTTATCTATGTATTTATGTATCTATCTTTCTATCTATCTATCTATCAAACTATCCATCTATCTCTCCAACTGCCTATCTATCTATTCACCTATCGATGTACATATTTACTTCCAACAGTTACTTGATACTCGAACTCTGCGCTGCCACTCTAGAGGACTTCATGGCAGGGAAATACTCGGGACCAATGCCCAGTGACCAGCAAGTTCTTTACCAAATCTGCAGGGGACTTGACTCTGTACATTTCCAAGGGATCGCTCATAAAGATTTGAGACCGCAGAACATCCTTATCTCGATGCCCAATGCCCGTGGCCAAGTGGCGATGAAGATTGCCGATTTCGGGTTGAGTCGCCAAACTTTAAACCAGGAAGTGACCAATACGAACAACAAAGGAGCGCAAGGTTGGGTTGCCCCTGAAATCGATGCAAAAACTCCCAGAGTGAATTATCTTAAGGCAGATATGTTTTCTCTCGGATGCGTATTTTACTATTTCATCACCAGAGGCCAGCATCCCTTTGGGGACGTAAATTACAAACGCCAATCAAACATTGCTGACGGCCTTAGAACCATTGATCCGAAGATCATCGACTTCGCTTCAGCTTCGGCCGTCGAGGCCATGATCGATCACGAGCCAGCAAAACGTCCGAGCGTCGACCAGGTCTTGCTACACCCGTTTCTATGGCCACCCGAAAGGATCACCAAGTTCTTGGGAGACACTTCGAACTATTTGGAGCCATCGAGGAAGAAAAATGCACCTGCTGACCTGGTGCAGTTGGCTGCTGACATGGAAGTCGGAGCTCAGGGCGTCACAGGAGGCGATTGGTTGCAAGCATTATCACCCTTCGTTCAACAGCACGTACAAAACTACCTGAGTCAGTTTAAACTCCAGAAGAAAGAACCCGACTATTCTACGAAGGTTCTCAACCTGCTCCGTGTTATAAGAAACCTGGTACCATTTATTGAACGTACTAACGCTGTTTTGTTAATTTGGTTAAACTCCGTCTCATGTTGTCCGCTGCAGAGAGCTGACGGCCATCTTCATGAACTGCCTGCTGATGTCAAAAAGGAACTAGGCAATGGTGATAACGAGGAGTTCTGCAAATACTGGACCGGTAGATTCCCCAAACTACTTCTGCATACGTACAACGTAAGGAAGAACTGCACCAGCGGTCAGTTTCGCGAGTTCTATCAGGTATTCGAAAACTGCCCCACCTAACGTTAAGGTCTTGCTTGTAAACGTTCTAGTTGAACAGACATGCAAGATCTTTGAATCTTAGTCCACAAAAGTAAAACTGAAGCAAACGGTTTTGAATTCATTAAAAAAATATTAACGCACATGAAAGGGGCCGGAAGACAGGTCTCAGTTTAGCAGTACCCCGACAACAGACACGCAGCAGAACAGCGTGCTACACGACTTGGCTACCAACAACAACAACTACAACAGCATGCTGTAAGTTCTGAGTGTACTACAGGGTAATTATATTATTTCACCATGCCTTTGTCTAGGACAAATGAAATTCAGAGTATCACGGAGACGCCACCCCAGGCTTCAACTTCAGTTTCAACTTCAACAGGTGATTCAATGCTGCATACGCTTGGCTTTTACATATCACCCAAAAAATATCATCACAGTGAAGGAAACTGATGCACAACGATTCTTTCGAATGAGTCTTGAAAAGACTCCCGACAGAGCTGTAAGTCCTGTTTCAATCCATCCAGCTTCAGAAGATTTGCCGAAGGATTACCTCGAGTATCTCTGCCAAGTACGTACCATGTTCTCCTCTACAATCGAGTCTTTCTTAAATGTGAAATTAAAACATAAACCTTGTTGTAGTACATCCTTGCACGAAGATAAAAACGAGGACAACGTTGTTGACGGTGATTTTGCTGGTGAAGTCACAGCTGAGGTCCAGAGAGAACAAGCTTCTGCAGACAAAGGGTACATAGTCTAAAGCACAAGTTACTAGGACTATTAAAGACCTATTGTTTCTAGCGCGATGGAGTCTGTCCCAAACGAACCGGGCCGAGCTAAGCTAGGTGATATCATATGCCGGTTAAACCTCTTCAGTTGGCTTGACGCTAACAAAGAACATTATCTTTAGTACCGCGAGTGACGGTTCTGAAAGAATCTTGGGTAACGTGGTATGGCAAGAATAATGTCGAAATGGTTGCTTTCAATCCTGCAACCAACAACACAGAAGCTGCTGTTGCTCTCAAGGACGGTTCCATAGCATTTAGTGAACCGACACCTACGTTAATTCCGATACAAGGACCCACAGGTAGCACATCGAGCACATCAGCACTCGTCTGGAATGTAATCGCCGACGACCTTACGAAAGTAATATCTCTGGTTTAAGTGATGGCATTATGTATTAGGCTACTGGAACATGGTTAGCTGCTGGGGACAAAGTTGAAAGAGTTTTGCTCTGGAGTCGGCAGACACGAGAGCGTAAAAGCTTAAACTTCCCTGCGATGCATTTAGTTTCCATGCAGTGGTCCCAGCTTGAAGACAAAGATGTTATCCAGATTGTTTTTCGTAACAAGGGAATTTCATATTTACGTCTCATCCAGAATGAAGTAGCACTCTTTGAGCAGTTCCTGGTTTGGTTTCTCGTAAACCTACATGTCATTGAAAACTCGATTCCAGTTCTATGCTACGGATACGGACCCGGCGACCACTTTCGAACGCAAATACAGCTTCCCGCAGGATTGTTCGATGTGTTCAGACTGGAACGGCAGCAACCTATTTGCTGTCGCTCTTGCCTGCACCTACGATATTAACTTGTACGAAGTAAACTTGCTCAACGAGGAGCCACTGACTTTACTAGCTACGCTACCTGGCTTTCAAGTATCTTCCCCAGTTCTCTTATTCCTGATAAGATCATTCTTAGTGTATTTGTTAAAAATACTTTTGTTGCAAGGTTCGCGTAAGCTCAATAAGGTGGAATCCATTATATGATGAATGGATCGCGGTTGGTTATAAAACCGGTCACGTACGAGTAAGTGCAGCATCTCAAGTACTGACTAGCACAGCTAATTATCTGTTTCATTTGACTCGGTAGGTCTGGAATCTGACCGATGATTCCACCTCGATATTCTCCGAGCTTTCGCCGTCTCATGTGGAGGTCCACGGTCTCGAGTGGATGGATTCCTGTTTTGGATACACTGGATTGCTAGCCAGGTTATCTATATAAACCATTACCATGTGTAATGGACATGAACGTAACTACTTTTTCGTCCTCTTAAACAGCTGTTCCCAAGACAACACAGTTAGAATCCATGCATCTCGCCAAAACTGGGAATGCGTTAAAGAGATTCCGTTCCATCACTACGTGTCCAAAATGAAGTATCACGGACTGGCGAAAACCCTCTTCGTAAGCACTTTCAACGGGGAATTGAGAATAGTTAATGTATTGATAGTTAATTATATTTAGCAGAATTAAAATGTGATTGATGTTCGTAATTCCACATAGGAGGTGTTGGAAGATACTGTCATTTACACAATCAATCGTCCTATATGGGATTTTGACCTCGGCTGCAAAGCAAGTTCACAGTTTTATGCTGTGACAGGAGATGAAGATGGCCGCGTAAGTTATTTTACGTATGTTACGTGTCTTCGTCATGCGAATGATGTTTTCTAGGTGATCTCTACTAGAATGGGAATTCAGTACTGAGTCTTCACGGCGGATCCTGTTTCCTCAGCAAGCATTTGCCTTTGAGCCCAGCTTAGTCACAGTTTTGTTAGTTCAGTTTCAAATAGAACTCTAGTTTTATTTCCCTGAAAATTTGTACTTCTTCACAATTTCTGTGACCGCGTCTGTGACACTTTAAGACAAAAGTGTGACGTATTGAAACTCATCTAGAAGATGAAAAGGCTGTCTGGAAGCAATCCTGGTTGACGTGTGGGTACCTGTGAATGAAAACTTACTCGGTTAACAACTTCAATGATCTTGCAACTGTGGAACTCTTTTTATTACTTTACAAGATGGCCGAAGTAGTCCGCAACTTTTTGAGAACGGGTTAAAATCAAGTAATGTATTTAACCGTTCATGGAAGAAAGCCGTTTTTGTTTATGCACCTGAATGTGGACAGTCACGTTGAAAGGCTGTCCGATGGGTATGTGGTCCAGTTCGACCAGATCAAAGAAGACATCTTCGTTGACCTTGGATGGGAGCTCGTATGCCTGGTGAACTCTTTCGACTCCGTGGGCGGCGTTCATGACAGCTACGCGCTCGCAAGTCGATCAGCGAGCCCGATATTGCGCAATCTGTTGTTTGTGTGTATCAAAACAAAACCCCAGGCTCCAGGACCTTGTTTTTCGAACGAGCTTATTTTCAGCATTCTCGGAACTCTGAATCAACAACTCTGAAATGTGAAAAAGATCAAAATTCATCGTCTATATCGCACTGTCGAGGATATGAAATGTTCTTTTTATAAACTAAAACTAAATGATAAGGCAAAAATGGCACAATTTGTTTGTTGCTGATTTCTTGTTTCAACTCCAAGGTTCATCTCTGTCCATTAGGTTTACGGAACAGCCATCCTATATATTGAGAATTTTTTTTTCGGCACTCTTTAGTGGCCCTTTTGAAAGGTAAGGGAACAGTCGTCGTTGAACGTTAACCGTAGCTCGCACTTACCCATTATGTTAAGGTAAACAGCAGCTCGGTATGCAGTACTTTTACCTGGAGGCTCATTAAACATTATGCTTTGTTTACTGTAGGACTTCTCTAAGGACATGTATCGCGTTTGCTCTGACGCTACTGGTCATAAGCCCCTTTGGTCCCGGTGTAGGTCTGGGTTACGGGCTCCCGAGACCGGATGGGAACCTTCTGCCTCCCGTCTCGGGAAGTACCGGACAGCCGCCGTCGCTTCGGATGGAGTGCCTTGCTCGGAGATTGGAAGGTATTCCTTTACGTTTCTCATTCGATCGTGAAATCCATTGACTTTTCGTGACAGGGACGTCCTGCAGGAAGGAGGAAGCGCGGTCGACTCTGCCATTGCCACGCTCTTATGCATCGGTGTAGTCAATTGCCATAGCAACGGCATCGGAGGAGGTTTCCTCATGACCGTTTACGACAGACCGTCCAACACCACCGTCACTCTGATCTCACGTGAAGTCGCCCCGCTGGCCGCCACGGAGGACATGTTTCACGGGGATCCTTCGCTATCCCAAAAAGGTGTCATTATTCTTCAAATTCTTGACATCTGTTGTGAGTAAGCTGTGACTTTCACGTAGGACCTTTGGCCGTCGGAGTACCCGGTGAAATTGCCGGGTACTGGGCTGCCCATCAGAGGTTCGGGAAACTGCCCTGGTCCCGTCTCGTCCTGCCGAGCGCTGCTCTAGCCGAAAACGGTGTCAATGTATCATGGAATTTAGCTTACGCTCTTAAGGAGGAATCGGAATGGATCAAGAATGAACCTACCATGGAGTAACTATCTAACTACATGTAATAATTTACTATTTCGAATCATACCGTTCCCGTAGGAGATTCGTCAACCCAGAGACTGGAGAAGTGTGGCGTCAAGGTGATGTGATGCGCCGACCGGAAGGCTCAGACTTTGAGAGAAATCGCAGAATCTGGAGCCGATATCTTTTTTAACGGGACCATCGCCGAGAAACTCGTGCAGGACATTCAAGCCAAGGGAGGAATCATCACTAGGGAAGATTTACGCAGATACCAGTAATTGAATAAGTTAAAATTATAATTAATTCTTGTTTATCATCGGTATAGTTGTTGTAGTATGTCGAAAGAGATTGTCATAGTGATAATTTCGTGTTATCAGTTTTCCAGAGTATTGTTGTTTACTTCAAAAGCAAGTTTGGATATTTTGGGTTTTTGTGATAAGAAACCGGGCGATTGAAGATGACGGGTAGCATTTATCTTTGTATGCTCCGAGCTGGACCAAACTTAATCTCCAGGGTACATCTCAGATGATAGGAATTATCCTTTAAAGCAAAACTTATCTGACGTATTGACAAATTGTAGTCTTAATTGTACCGGTACAATGACGTAGAAGTAAGGTAGGAATCTTGATTGGTGCTGGCGCTTGTACCATTACGTGTTTGCTTATATTTTGATGCATTCATTTAGTTTCCTTGTCGATTCAACGTTGATTGACAGATTGTTGGATAGATAGACAGAAAATATACTTGTTTAAGTAGGTAGGTAGGAATGTAGGTTGATAGATGAATGGATTGATAGATAGATAGGTTGGTATGTAGGTAGGTAAGTAGAGTTGAATGGATTGATAGATAGGTAGGTTGGTATGTAGGTAGGTAAGTAGATAGAAAGATAGATACATGGATGGAAAGATAGGTAGGTAGGGTTAGGTTAGGTTAGGTTAGGTTAGGTTAGGTTAGGTTAGGTTAGGTTAGGTTAGGGGGGGGGGGGTAGGTACTCGACGTACGACTCGTTCACGTCGAACGACCCGGACTACTACGGCGCCGTCACCTACCAGCCGGACGATTCAGGAACCGTGCACGTGTCCATCTTGGCGCCAGATGGCTCGGCTGTAGCCGCCACGTCTACCGTCAACTTTTAGTAATTCGTCTCTATGAATAATTTCGATTAACTGGTTTCAATGAACTCCAGTAAGTATTCGGGGTTTGTTTAAAACTGAGATTTGAATTTACCAACCAAACGATAGTTTGAATGAAAACCGTTTACGATTGAAATGATAGTTTCGGAGCTGGATTCACGTCGACCCAGACGGGCATTCTCCTCAATAACCAAATGGACGATTTCTCGGCTCCCAACATCACCAATGCTTTCGGAGTGCCGCCCAGCCCTGCCAATTTCATCGCTCCCGGTAAGCGACCGCTCTCCTCCATGTGTCCCATGGTCCTGGTCCATTCGCACACGGGACAAGTCCGCCTGGTCACCGGAGCCGCTGGTGGAACTAAAATCACTACCATCACTGCCGTGGTATATATATGTGAATCAACTTGTTCTATTTTACTTTTATCTTTTCAAATTATATGTTTTTTTTAATTGTATATGATCTTTTACTTTTTCGATCTAATCTGATTGAAATTACCGGCTTGTGATGGATTCGTTCCTCACGTTTGTGTTTGGTAGATTGTGATCCGCAACGTGTGTGGATGGGTGAGACGGTGAAAGAAGCCATTGACGCTCCTCGTATGCATCACCAACTCTTCCCCATGACGCTGCAGCACGAGACCGCCTTCCCGATCGTAATTTCACCGCTTTTCTTCGGTGTCTGTGTAGCCCGCCATAATCTCGTTGACGCTTCTGTGTGACATGGGTTCCATTCTTGTCTTTTCTTTCTTCCAAAAGGAGCTGTTGGGACAACTGGAGCTTAAAGGTCACAATACGTCATCTTATCCTCTGGGTGCAGTGGTCACCGCCGTCAGTGTGGAAAACGATGGATACATCTACGCCAATTCGGATTACCGCAGGGGCGGAGATGTCGCTGGTATCGACGAGGTACCTCTTTCTGTTCAGTTCAAAACTCCTCACTGAAACGCACTCGTTACCGGAAAGCAGTCGAATAGCCGTTACAACTTGTGCTGCTCCACTGCAGGCAACCATCTCCAACTAATTGTGGATCAATTCGTATTGTAGTGTTTTTTTTTCCAAAGTTATGCTCAGTACAGTAGAATTCAGCATCCAATGGTTAACCTGAAATTTACACTCAACTGAATGACAGCGAATCCGGCAAATGTTCCTTGAAAAGTCTAAATACGTGTCCTGTTTTTTAGACTTTATTTATCGATCTATCCAACTATCTATCTATCTATCCATCTAAGTATCGATATAACTATCTATCAATCTACCTGTCTATCTAACTGTCTAACTATATGTCGGTCTATCTCTTTACCTATCTATCTACATATCGATCTAACTATCTATCAATCTACCTGTCTATCTAACTGTCTAACTATATGTCGGTCTATCTCTTTACCTATCTATCTACATATCGATCTAACTATCTATCAATCTACTTATCTATCTAACTATCTATCTATCTAACTATCTAACTATATGCCGGTCTAACTCTTAACCTATCTATCTACATATCTATCCATCTATGTATCGATCTAACTAGCTATAAATCTACCTATTTATCTTACTATCTGCCTGTCGGCCCATGTATACATCTATCGATCTATCTGTCAATCTACTTATCTATTTCACAATCTAACTACATGTCCGTCTATCTACCTGTATCTACATATCTACCCATCTGTATATCTATCTAACTATCTATCTGTCAATGAATCAGTCTACCTATCTATCTTACTACCTACCTGTCAGTCCATCTATACCATCTATCGAACTATCCATCTGTCTATCTAGTTATGTATTCATCTGTGTCTCTATCGAACTATCTATCAATCTACCTATCTATTTAACCATCTAACTACATGTCTGCCTATCTATCTATTTATGTATCCATCTATATATCTATCTACCTATCTATCTGTCAGTCCATCTATCTGCCTAAATAATTGTGATGTGTTAATTTCACTGATTTAGTTTTATTGTTATTTATTTACATATTCGTTATAATTTCTTAATTCGAATATCAAGTATAGTTTTTTTTAAAATCCTAATATCTTGATTCTAAAACTTATGAGTAACGCGCAAGGACCTCTTCATTGTTTCCTGTAACAACGTGTGTGTGTTTGTGTGTGTGGGGAAGTAAAGGTATAACTCTTGTTTGAGGTGATAGAGAGATACAGCAGAGGTTATTTATCACCAAGACTTAACGGCTGACGCTCTTCATTTGTTTTTGAAGAAGGCACGGGGCCACACACAATAGCGACGCCCGGTGTGTCAACTCGAATCAAGGCAGCCGCGATGCTTATTCGGCTAAAGGGCCAATGACTTTAATTCTCGGGTTTGGGTTTCTGACAAGCCAAACGACTCAAATTAATGACAGAAACCTTTTCTTTTGTTGATTATTTCAAGACGGCATTTCGACACCATTATTCTGTTAGTATTGATCGGCTTGTATGATTTTTTTTTACCCCTTCGTCTTTTTCCATCTCTCTCTCTCTGTTATAAGAACCGAACCGACGTTTTCAATTCAGCTGGGAGAAGCCCCGCAAAAAGGGCCCAAATGGAATTGGGCTAAATGCAACTTTATGACTAATGATTCGCTGTATGCGTGATTTCAAAAAGATTGAAGAAGAAAGACCATTAGTCGAGTGACTGACGATTCCCCTGACCACTTGTGAAACTTTCACAGGGAGAAAACCATTCGAAGAGGAGGCCATTTCCCCCCGCCCTGCGGGCAAGATTTTTGACACCCTGCCCCAGCCAGTAACGTCGTCCGCCATGTTTGGTCCGGCTGCTGTATATTACAGGTAAGGACTACTACAGGTCCGTTTTACTTATGTATAATTCTATTAGAGCCATTTCTGTAGAATCTGTGTTAATCGTGACACGAAGACGCCATTTTCCCCCCTGCGGACAAGATTTTGACACCCCGTCCCAGCTAGTAACGTCGTCCGCCATATTTGGTCCGACTGCCGTGTTTCAGAAAACGGAAACTACAGGTTCGATTTATCTAGTTACTCTATTGTTATTTCTATTGCGGCCGCTTTTTTAAACCTATACTGTTGCTGTGATGTCCCGGACAAAAAGAATGCACTCAAAGTTATTATAATTGGAGTGGACCCTTGTTGGGAGTAGGCGCGTAGAAATCACGTGGCCGGCGGAAAAAAAACGAACAGAAGATAAACAATGGAAGACTGGGCTGACCGAATAATTGGACAGCGCGCCACTCGTGGCGTCTTCGATTTTATTCTATTTAAAGAAACATCCCGATACAATGTACGACATATTGCATTAAATTACGACATAAATTACATTGTACAGTATTTTCATCAAGTAAGGTATTAAACCTAAAATAAAATTAAAGTATAGAACGTGCTCTAATCAAAGCAAGTATTGCCACTTGTCCTTTTTTCCGGGGTGGTCACTAAGAAAAGCGCGGGAAAAGAAAGGGGAAACATTGTGATGCGACGGGTGAGTTGTGGCTATTTCCTTTATATGTGCCCGTGTAGTCGGACGTTATTGTAAGCCGTATATTACACAGTTGACAAGTATTCATTTAATTAATGATTCAAGTTTAATCTGGCCAACTTGGAGAGAGCCCGTGTGTGTGTGTGTGTGTGTGTGTGTGTGTGTGTAACTCTCCTCACACGGTCTCTGCTCGGCTGTCCTTTTCCACTGGCCAGCATCCTAAAGGATATTGTTAATTAAACGAGAGATTTGATTCTGTATGAATCTGCATAGGGCGTATGCATTTTCAAATGTCCGCCATCTTGACGGTCTAACTATACCAGCTGGCCATACTCTTTACACGTAAAAATTGGGCTTTTTTTCGTCGAATTTCCTCATCGAACAATCAAAATCTAACATTGAGAGATTGTTCTGTTTAATTAGTTGTCACCTCTCAAAAGGAGCTAGACTATGACAGTTTTCCTGGAAATCTATTCATTATAGAACCTATGGAGTGTCACGTGACGTGACGTCATAATGCGTATAAGCCCTGCGTTTCAGGGGGAGAGAGAGTTATGATGATTTTTAGACGAACGGAATCTACTAATGAGTAAATGATTGGTTTTTCATGTTCATTGAATTTGCTCACAATCTAACATTCAGAGATTGTTCTCTTCCTGTTTAATTAGATGTCACCTCTCTCAAAAGGAACTAGACTATGGCGGTTTTCCTGGAAGTCAAGTCATTGGGACCTATAGAGGCTTACGGAGGGTCACGTGACGTGACGTCATATGTTATATATATATATATCACCCCATCTGAATAACTGCTATAACATCTGTATAAAGACATAAGGTACCTACATACATTAACCTATAAATACAAGACATTGTCAACAATAACTAATAGAATGAACGAAATCGAGTAATGAGTAAATGATTTGTTTTCCATGTGCACTGAGGTTTGTGGACGCGTCGCGCCCCACTGTGTATGTGTTGACCAAGGTAAAACGATCTCTCCGCAAGTCGACACGGCTATCGAGTTTCACGACTTTCGGCGCAGCTTTGATTGTCTCCTATTATGTCTGTCCATATTGAATCATTCCCCACGGTGTCTGTCATGGGCTTTTCTCTCCTTGCACCGAGTTCTGTGTAGATGTGTGTGTTTGCGTGTGTCTTTCACTGGGGGTCGACCCTATATGCAGCCCCCACACACTGCAAGCTGCAACTTGAAATGGATGTGAAGCCACTCGGTTCCAGTCAGTATCCTCCAGGCAGTTGAGCTGGAAACATTGTCCCACCACACGTTACCAAAGATACCGAGACATATAACCGGCGCACGCTATGCCTCGTTGCATTTGCTCGCCATAAGATACACTGCAAGGCTTTCTTAACCCCCAAACAGTCGCTAGCCGTTAAAGGAGAACAAGTAGACATCTACGAGAAAGGAACAAGAAATGGCCGATGAAGATTGGAGGCACCTGTGGATGTTGATTCTCCTGCTATGGCCGGCTTATTGCTTTCACTCGAGTCTCGGTAAGTAATAGCTATTGCTGGTCGAACGTCTTATAGCTTTCCCACGTTCCCCCTTTTAAGTTAAAAAGTTGCTGAATCAAAAAGCCCTTCCATGGTAATCGAGTTGGAAAACGATTTATGAAAATCCCCCTCTCTTTTGGGTCGCATTCTGGTATTGTCGCAGTCATTTTCTCAAGAGGGTCTTTGTACGTTTATAATCAGTAATGAAACCCATTGCGTTTAGCGCGTCACTTTTACAGCAGACGACAAACAAAGCCCGGAATCGTCTTTCTCAGTTAAGACGGCAATGAAAAAAACGCTCAGTTTTCTTGCAACTACATTAACGAACACGTTTAAAAAAACGAGAAAGGGAAGAGGAGAATCACTTATGGGAAATTGGAGCCTGCAGGAGTTGTTCCTGAG
>JAIQCU010000901.1:0-32770 GCA_022114935.1 Leptestheria dahalacensis
TTGTACTATCAGTAGTGTAAAAGAAACTGCAATTTGCTGCATTGACTAGTGAAATCTACGTTCTTCAAAGGTACTTAGTACCTATTTTTTCATACTCGACACGTTTTTTTCCAGCACAGAAAATTAGTCAAAGCCGCACAATTAGCATCGGGCACTGACCTCAGCGGCGTGACTAGTTGACACCAAGGAAAGTAACCCATCGTTACTTGCTTTTTTGCCAACTCGGTAAAACTAACGATACGTTCACATTTTAAACTTTTTATCCTAAGACATATCTCTTATATTATCCCACTGACATTTTATTACATTTTATTTTTAACAATTTGCAACTTTAGATGTTGAAACGCCACTTGAATTCGCGTACGAGGTAGAGCAGATTTTAACCTATTAAATTATATAAAAGGCTTAAAATGCGTCCAAACGATTTTTCTTTAATGATCAAATGACATCGAACATATGATTTGAAAAAAATGCCATTCCTGATACGATGCATGTTTCATGTTTCATCAATACCTTCGGTACCTATTAATGTATGAACCAAGTTTGCCTGACTGGGCCCCTTCCAGGCCCTGTGCCCTGGGCGGCTCGCCCCTCCTGCCCACCCCACGGCACGCCACTGATGTCACGTTCGTGGCATTGATTTATTGGTGTTAGCACTAGCAGAAACATAAGTTATTCCTCGTCATCGCCAACTAGGAAAGCACAAGACAAATTATTTACTCTATAAATTACATAATAGTCACATATACTATGGATCAAATTGGCAGCAGCTGAAGGACGGCATGAAGATAAGCATGGCTGACTGAGGTTTTCATTTGCACCAGATGAGACCTGTGAATTTAAAGAATTTAGCTGGTAAGATGCCATAAAATTGTTGTAACCTCAGGTACATGGTGACCTTACCGCAGACTTTCTTCACATGCGGGCTAAACCTCTGTTTGGAGCCAGGTTCGTGCGGTTTCTTGAAGAATTTCCAGACTCCTCAGAATGGTGTAACTTCTTCAGTTTGGTTGTTTCCAGCTTAACAGGCTCTGAAATATTATTCAAATGACGCAAGGTCCTTCGCATCCTCGGTGACTTACTTTGCTTCCTACAAAGAAGCAGTTAGTTAAGCTTTCCCTGAAACTCCCTACTGTGGAATCTTTCTACACTTACGCAACAAACTGATCATCTAGGCCCATATCTTAGCAGCAGAATTTGTTCATAGTATGAGCAGCATTTCCTCTATGTGAGCAGCTTCAGCAAAGTGAACTACACAACCATAGTACACAACAGCAGGCAGCCAAACTGACAGCTGACACTGAACAGCGATGCTTCCACTTTCCAGTCCAAACTTTCCCCCAAAGGAGGCTATGTTTTCCTTAATTTGTTTCCCCGTTTCTCCTGTTGTTTTTCAAACCCCATTTATACCCTTTAAAAAGGGACTTTCCCTCTTAAGTGGAAGCACTGAACCAGATCTCGTATATAGCAGAAAATTAACTATATAGGTGTCATGCATAAGTAATCTATGTACATTCTTCAGTAATTATATAGCACATGACCCTAGCTATATACCAGATGGATCTCGTATATAGCAGAAGAATATAGGTGCCAGTGTTGTGTAATTATAATGAGTAATTTGTAATTTTGTAATTATAATTACATTAGTGAAGTAATTATAATTATAATTAATTACATTTCCTTACCTTGTAATTTAACTTAATTAATTACATTCTACCCAAAGTAGTTTGCATTGTAATTAATTACTTTTGATACTTTTGATGGGTCAAGTACACAGCACTGTAATATTCTTCGATCGCAACACAAGCCGCGCGAGGCAGATTAACCTACATTCCATAGCTTGCCTTTTTCATGGATGACTAGCTTTTTGGCATTTGACTCGAGTTTTTCTGAAAAAATGCTCTTGTTTTAAGGTCTGCAGTATTTTCAGGACTTAATTCCAAAGAAATCAATGAAACATTTTTTAGCTGAAAACATGTTTAGCTAACAGGGTAGCTATGTAAAAGTATGTCGATATAATAGATCACCGTAGAAATGTTATATGGCGCTGTCTCTTTCTGGTCTCTAGCTCCCTTTTTATGAAGATGTTTTAACGACTAAAAAAAGTATTCCATTTCTCTTACTGTGAGGAGCATTGTGAAAAAAGGAAATTTAGAAACGGTTCATAAACAGGTGAGATAATAAAGAAAAACCGTCAAAATTTCAGATTTACCATCGCGCTTTATGAGAAGGATAGAATCTTCAAAATGTAAACAAACTTTATATTTTCAGAAGGCCCTATCTTTGAACCACAGCTTGCTTTTGAAACGATGTTTCTACCTTGAACGGTTCAAACGCTAAAAGAGTTTAAAGAAGGTTCACTTTTTTGTCCGCCGCCAGTTGAAAATAGCGTGCGCTGAGTATACTCACCCAGCGATTATCACGTATTGCAATGCAGATGCAGATGCCGTGCTGGGTCTGCCAGATGATCCAGTACGTCCGAAAGTGCCTGATTAGGTTTACAAGGTGCTGAAGATCAGGTTTAATAACAAGAAAAAGACCACAGTTTAGAGGGTTATCTAGAACTAGATAGCAGTGATAGTATACAAAGCGGATGTGGTTATGACGTTAGCAACATAACCAAGCTGTTAAAAGCGCCAATACATTGGAATATGTTAATATAAAGACTATATAATTAAACGCATTTGAATATTTAAGTTAGAGTTGAACATATAAATGCTTAACTACACATTATTGTAATGCTATTAATATTATTCTTATTATATTTAATGTTAAATATATACGTTTCATTCAGATGAAACGAGTTGAACTTTTCGCAATTGCGGACTTTCTCTTTATCCTCAACCTCAGTCATTTTACGTCAGGTTTGGCTCACATTGCAGACAACCAGTTGCAAGGACGAAAAATTGACCGATTGAATTGGGCCTCAACGTGATGTGCAATCTATTAAGGAGCAGGTACTTACACTTACACTTAACTTCCTCGGGGTAATCACGCCTGACATGAAATGTCAGCTGCTTGACTTAAAAGAGTGAATAATAAAACAACATCGTCTCTTCTCTAAATTAATCAAGTTTACCCGCGCATAAGAACAAGGGATAAAACAAACTATCTTTGCTAATACCAAACTTCCTTAAAATGCGATTTTAGAATCATTATAAAGTGTTATAAAGCTAGTATTTCCGTTTCTGTTGTACTTTTTTCTCAACTCTATAAAAGTGGTTTGGAATTCTGCGTCTAGATGGTGCTGCTGATCAACACCATCTGACTAGCCTGGTAGAAAGTCACGATTGCAAACAACAGTTGCCAGGACGACATGTAACCCATTAAATGGCTCTCAAGCGTGATGTTTCATTTGTAAATAAGAAGGTATCAAGAGAAACTTTATCTTTATACACTAACTGCACTTACTGGGGTATATCAGCACGTGTAAGGGGAATTCAATAAGCCGTCTGATGCTTGAATCAGAGTTAATAATGAGCAATCAAGGTCACAGAGCACAGAATAACTGTACTGTAGTGTTTTCGATGTGCAACGCCATCTTCTTTCGCTCCCAGCTGCACGTCTGCACTTGACTGTGCAGCAGTTCTTGTCGTCACTTGTGCTCACTGCTCAGAACGTTAAAATTAACTCAGCTATGACAAGTTTTGCAGTCGTTAGACCTTCGAGATAGCTAAGCGTAACTGAAAAGAAAAAGTGAGAAATGTATAGGTTGTCTTAGCGATATCCGTCAGATATATAGTTTCAAACTAGTAGTACGAAGGTAAAAGATTTATCAAGGGCAAGACGAAATGAAGTTTGACGGCTGCAGGCCTCGTAGTTTGGATACCGTGCAAAGGTAGGAGTGTACGGTACTGTACCGGCAGTGAAGCTGGTATAGCCTGAGGGCAAAAGACAAGCCAGGGGGGCTTAGAATAGGAGTCAGGGCAGTGTACTACATTAACTGCTGAAAAGCTGAGTTCGATATCGATACTTCCTGGCCTTGATATATCGTATCGTTATGGCATCGATAAAACCTTTATTTGATAAATAGTTAGACAGATAGATAGATAGATAGACAGATGGCTGGGCTTTATAGCGAGAACTTGAAACACTCCTCACATAATGGAAGTCCCCCTGACCGAATAAGGTTGTATTGTGTATTCGTCCGTTTGTACATGCCCAATCTTAAAAGTCTTCAACTTGAGCCTAATATGGCCTAGATCCTATTTCAAAAGTTGGTATAAACCGTCTGCTACACTTACCGAAAACACGTGGACAACTCCATTGTTGGCTCAACTCTTACCGTCGTCTGGTGTACTTGAATGTCTGATGTAATGCAACAACATGATATTTGGCACTTAAACTGCGCTAGAGAAATGAAAAGCGAAGATGTGTTTGAGCAAAGTACGGTTATGCGCACAAGTACACAGCTTAGCAGCACCCTTCTTCGTTATGGGACAGCAGTGGTGAAAGTTGAGATGTCAGTGCTCTGTAGAATTCCCGTTGCAGTTTCCTACTCCAAATTAAACTGGCTCTGAATTCGGTCTTTCAGTTACGTTATTCATACTAGTGTGCGAAAATACAAATGACAGTACCCTAGCACTTAAATTTCAAATAGTGGCCCCTTCGGTATCAAGTGCTTTGACTGAAGGAGATTTGGACGGGGAAAAAATTAAGAGGCGGGGCTTAGGATGCCCTCGGGCTATAACCGCTCGTTCTGTCTGAAGTAATTTGAACGGCCAGTGGCGGCCATCTTGGTAGAGAATTTCAACTGACATTGCTGACCCAATGATACGCTAAAACTAGGGCCCATGTTTAGAGCTTAGAGGTATATGACATCAGTTTTCCACGGAAATTTTCATGTGCTACGAGATAGCAGTCCAAGCTTTCCAAAATATCGAGATAAAGCAAAGGTAGATAAGAAGTATTGAAGGGTTTTCTTTGTTCCATGGTTTTAAAAGCCGAATGCGTCATCTGTTTTTTTAATTGAGTTTGAACTTGTAACAAAAACTATATGATTTTACACATAACGTTGAAGTGGATCAAATATATCACTTAGTATCAATAAACTATCATATCTATATCACTTAGTTATTCAACTATATCACAAGTAAGGGCACTTAAAGACTTGACTGTAAAGCAAGAGAGAAGGTTGAAAACCAGGCCTGGTTTTACGCACCTGGGCGTTTAACTTATCGTCAGTATAAATCAGTTCTTGTTATTCACAATTGGTTTTAATTCACCTTGCAGGTCAGCATTTGATTTGTAGACTCGCCATGAGTTACAGCGACAGCAGAGAACATGACATTGCAGAAAGCTCGTCACAGGCGAACTCGTCCGGCAGGAGGCGCGGTGACACAAGCGTAACATTATTCAATTACAATATCACTGTAGTTCATATACGCCGTCGTATGTTATCATGTTGACATCGCATATCTTTTATTAGTTTACAATAAAAAGCCTAGTGCTTTCACTGACGCTATATCTCTATATATAGATATTTAGGCGGTTATAGAGCTGTTCTCTTTTAAATTAACTTCTGAAACCCGTTACTAGGCGAGGTCTGTAGTGATTGTGGTTCCACGTCCACCAAGTCGAAGAACCCGTCCAGAGCAACCGGAAAACTCATCTGGAAGTCACAGAGGTACCCACAGACCGCGAGGAACATTGCAGGACGCCCATGCCGGTGGTAAAATCCATCGCAGTTTCTTGGATGCTTCCAACTTTCGTTTGTAGGGGGAGGGGTTAATCGTAATTTTGATATGAATGGTATCAAGTTGATATCGAAATCAACTAAGTTTGATATGAACGGGGTTTATCAATTGATATCAGTAATAGTACTATCAGTTGCATTGCGTTTGCTTTTTCCGATGCCTGCAATGTTTGACCATGGTTTGACTAATTCCTGTTTTCAGTCAAGGTTAACGTGAAGCAGGAGACTGAGACTAGATAAGGTAGAGTGATAGATAGACATATAGAGCTGCAGACGGTTAGATAGATACATAGGTAGATAGGTAGAGAGAAAGAAAGATAGATGGATTAGATATATTAGATAGATTGATCTATCGACAAATAGATAGGTAGATAAACGGACGGATGGATGGATAGGTGGATGGATGGATAAAGGATAGAGAGACAGACAGATGGTTGTATAGATAGTTAAATATATAAAGAGATAAATTTGATTGATTGAAAGATAGACAGAGAGATAAATAGATAGATAAGTAAGACAAGTGGATGGAAGGATGGATAGGTGGATGGGTGGATACAGGATAGATAGACGGATAGATGGATGGATAGGTAGGTAGGTAGTAGGTAGGTAGGTAGGTAGATAGAGATTGATAGACAGATAGACAGATAGTTAGCAAGTTAGGTAGTGATATCGTTAGATAGTTAGATAGATAGATACGTAGATAGATAGTTAGACATACAGTCCGATAGATAGATAGAGTTGTATAGATAGGTAAAAGAGATAGATAGACAGACAGATAGATAGTTAGATACATAAACAAACAGAAAACAGATAGGTAGAAGATGCAGACAACGATGCACCCATTTCCTGGGTGGGAAACATCCTGCATTCTATGAACGGCATAATTCTGTCAACTTCCTACGTGCACGAGAATGCAAAAGCCATATCGTCTCCATGAACTATACGAACGTTTGAACACTGGAATTTCGAAGCGTAACAACCAAAGATAAAGCAAAAGTCCTTCAAAGGAGCAGCTTTGGATAGATAACGTAACAGCCTGGGCATTTTAACCAAGCGCAAAAGGCAAATCAGACACATCTTGAAACAAGTACACACAGTCTATACCGCACATTCAAAGGGCTCCCAACGGCGCGTCAATCCCGACTTTGACATTTGATTTCAGCCAAACTACTGATTGGATTCGTCTGAAACTTCACAGCAAGGTTCTAGTGCACAAAGTGACATTCCCAGCAAATTTTCGTGGTTATATCGTCGCAACTTCGAAAGATACACCCAAACAACCTCGATGCCCTTACCTTATTCAGTGCAGTTATTTCAGACATTCGCTGGCAATCGACGCCCTGCGCACAGTTTGTTTTTCAGTGGAAGATGAACGGCCTTATCTTGGAAGTTGTTTAGTCGCGGGTTATTTGTAATTTTTACATAATGACAGATCCCTTTGACTCACTGGCGTGCCGTTGGATGGGCGAGTGGGGCGAGTCGCCCAAGGCCCAATTTGGCAAGCCAAGGGACCCACAGAGGCCCCAAGGTGGGTCTTTAGCCCAAAAGTATCGTGTGTTTCGCCCAGGGCCCGTAAGTACCTCGGCACGCCAGTGCATTGTCACTCTTATTAAGCGTCAAACGCAAGGCCCTCGTGGTAGCTACGGTTTGGGCACTTTCACGGGTGGTAAGGCTCAAGTCATTCAATATACTCGATCCTTGAATTTAGAAAATCAATTCTAATCACATTTAATCATTAATAGAATAACTTCAATAATCTAAATTGTCAATTCTATCCAGTCTCTATTATTTCCATCTGTATATGCTGTCCATGCTGCTAATAGTAATGTTAACTGGAGGCTTTCATGTTCATTTCATGTTTCCAGGGTACCGCAGTGTGCCGGACTGTGCAGCATCTTCAGGCAGTTCCGTTCCTGTCTATCCACGCAATTCCGGTCAAGGTGAATGCATCAGTCATAATCTTAAGTATTAATCCTCGGTTTTCTTGAATTTGATGAATACCAATCAATCTAATACGGTTTCAGTTCAACGTTCTAAATATTTAAGTCTGGTTTTTGAAAAACGCCAGGTGAAGTCGGCGTTCCCGCTGCTAGGCCCAGGACTCGAAGACCAAGGACAGTTCCAGGATCCCGCAACCCAGGTGCTGCCGGCTCTGGTAAGCAAACAAACAAACAAGAAGCAAAGAAACAAACAAACAAAATTACCTTCAACTCGACAAAATTACCTTCAACTCGACAAAATATCGTAAATTCCATACACCTCCGAATAATCATAAATATATGGAGATCCAATACGGCAATTTTATTTTTATTAAATATATGGTGATCCAATACGACAATTTTACAGATGAACAAATCCAACTAAAATATTTCATTTCCAACATTTCATTTTCACCAATTACTATATTCTATTTTTCTTAAACCTGAATTGAATTTTCATAGGAGATACGCCCCTGACCGGAAGCCATGTTTCACACAGCAGACCCAATCATGGAATCGCTTCCGGCAGCACTTTATCACGGAGAGGCCAGCACCAGGCATCCGCTAGCACCGCACCGTCAACCACCCCAGGGTCGGATCCCGGAAGACATTCTCATGTCCCAAAGATGGCGGCTTTGCAACCGGTGCCGAATCTACATCTCCAAGGTGTTTCAATCTTTGAAATTTTGACCAGTCTGCTGCTTTTAAACGTGTCTTTCAATCTACAAGTTAATTACATTTGGCGTAACTATTTAATTAATCTTAATCTTAACTTATATTCGTGCGGACATTTAACTCGTTTACTTCGTTTTTTTTTCTTGCCTAGATGACAAAGTCGACGACGATTCTCTTGCAAATGACGATGAAGCGGAATCCAGCGAAAAGGTGCAGCTCTTATCTTAACTTAGTCAAATGTCTCTGTTTCCATGGTAACGACTTTTAAAGTCATGGGAACAAGATTTAAATTCTACAACTAGACAACTACAACTTAGATGTGAAACTAGGCAATCTGAAAATTGTTTAAACGTGGAGATACTGAAAACAACTTAAAACTGAAACAGTTTCAATAGTACATTGTAGAACAATAGAAACGGGTTCTTGTTGGGGAAACGTTGATCGCTTGTAGCACCCAAGTTTTCAAAGATATAGCAACCAAAAAAATAGTGAAGGTAGAACTACTAGTACTCTATACACTCGTAAAGTTTCATTTGAATCAGATTGTTAGTTTCGCCAGAATAAAATTCCAAAGTTAAAAAAAATCTATAATTACCTATCATTCAGAACCCCTATTTTGTATTCTACGACTGTACGTAAGTAAATCGATGTAATCTTTCTATCTGTTTTCGTACAGAGTGAAGTTTTCATCAAACTAGCTGCCAGACGTGGCGCTCTCACCGGCAGAATCGTTCACGTATCCGGCAGCAACTGCTTCATCAAGCCGGACACTAATCTTCCGGATGGCTACCCCCGACAGAACGTCAAATTGGCCCCGAAAAACATCAAGATCCCGGCTGATTGTTTAACCGTCAAACCGGGAGATGTCCTTCAATTCGTCATGGCTGATCGCATCAAGGAGCATTGTGTAGCCATGTACGGTACCGTCATCCGATTCAAGCGCCGGAATCCCCAGGAGTTGAGCGAAATCCTCCACGGACTGGAAGTGGGAATAGCCAGGCCGGAAGTCGTCATGTTCCTCAGCTGTTCGCCACCTTTCTGGTTCATGTGCGGGCAGTCCTTGTCGAGTTGTTCAGACTTTCGACGGTTCATATCGATTCAGTTATCGTTGATGAAATCCGCTGAACTGATAGAAAGTTTCAAGGATTGCGTCCTGATCCTATTTGACGGCAAATTTGCCGGTAAAAACGGATCCCTGGAGAGGTACGTGCGCAAAACGTTCACTCAGCAGGTAGAGGAAGATATCAGCGACCTAAAGCGTTATCTTTTAGCTGTGGCCAAACTAAGTGAACGACTGGTACCCAGGGTTATCTACCTGGTCGAAGTAGGCATCCGGACAAATGCGGATGGAGTTTCACTATCCCTGTGGATGCTGGACTTGTTGAAAGTCACGGCAAAGTACTCGGCGGCTACCCTCGATATCGATTTGATGGAGTGGAACGCCTTGCCGTTGATCCCTGGAACCCGAGAAGTCCTCGCCCTGGACGCTTTTGACCCAAACAAGTTGAACGGCGTCAAGTTAGAGAGTGGCTACGCCGATAGTAACGAGTACCTGGACACTTACTTTCGACTGCTGCGCGCCGAGTGTTTCTCGCAGATAACCAAGGGTATCCGGCAGCTTCTGAACGGAGATCTCGACCTCCGCAACATGAACGTTTTCGTCGGACTCAGACTCAAGGGTTTTTACATCGACAAGATGGACGCTGCTCTCGTTCTTGTCCTATCCGTTAAACCGGTCGATCAGAAGCGAAAATTACGGCTGTCGAGCGCTAGTCTGATGAGTGGTAACCTGCTCTGCATCTCGCCGTCCGGCAGATTCGACGATCCCCTCTGGGCGACCGTCAGGGACAGAGTCAGCGGTGCCGATGGACTCGAAGTGGCCATCGAAGCTATCCAGGAATGGACCGGGTCCAATCTGATGAAAACCATCAAGGCATTGATGACTAATGGGGAAAGTTCCATTCTCGTTGAATCGCCCAGCTATTATCCTTCCATAGGTATTTTCAAACTAACTATATAAACAGTTCGTCATAACGTAATGTTAAACCTATTTCAGTTAATTATCTTAATATAATAATTTTATGGATAATCAAAAGGGATTCTTATGAATGAAAATGAATAGCAGTAAAATATGTATACAAATACTTAATTAGTTCTAGTTGTCAAACAAATAGAAGAAAACCTTAAATTCAATGTTTAAATTTGTTTGTATTAAAGGACCAGTTTTAAGAAGCCTGCAGATGGACCATTTCGAGACGGTCCCTTTTGAGGCTGAAATCGTCCGGACCATCTTTGACCAGATTCTTCCACCGGAGTACATTCCGGTTGAAATGTTAAAGAAACTCGAGGAACAGAGACTGTTCAACGACTCCATAACCGTGGGGAATGCAATTCTGGACTCTTACCAATCGGAAGCATATCTTCATGCACTGACCACTCGCGTGGCTCTGATTCAGGGTCCTCCAGGAACAGGTAAAACGTTCATCGGCAAAATCATTGTCAAGCAGATTTTGGAACTTTTCCCGGACGTCGCTCCGATCCTTGTGCTTACGTACAAGAACCACGCGCTGGATGAATTCCTCAAGGGTATCGCCGAGGACGTCGGTATCGAGAATGTCGCTCGAGTGGGCGGAAGAGGAGACAGCGAACTGGAATCCTGCAACCTGAACCAGCTGCGAAAGGAGAAAAAGGATCCGATTATTTTTTCGGCCACGAAGGACCTTATGGTCGAAAAGGACGAAATCCTGGACCAGATTATGGAGGCCCTGGTAAGCTTATATAGATCGACAGATAGATAGATAGACAAGTAAGTAGGTAGATAGATAGATACATGACAGCTGTATACAGAAATAATTAGAAAGATGGATCGACAGGTAGATGGATAGATGGATAGACAGATCGGTGAATGGATAGCCAGATTAGACAGTTAGATAGATAGTTAGGTAGATGCATGGTTGGATGAGTGGATAGACAAATGGACAGAGAGAAAAATAGACAGATAGATAGATAGTTAGGTAGATGCATGGTTGGATGAGTGCATAGACAAATGGACAGAGAGAAAAATAGATAGATGGATAGATAGACACACAGATAAGACAAGTATATAAATAGTTAGATAGATAGAATAGATGCATTAGATACACAGATAGATAGATAGACGGATAGATAGACAAGTCAGTAGGTAAACAGAAAGATACAGAAATAATTAGATAAATGGATAGAAAGGTAGATGGATGGACAGTTAGACAGAGGTAAAAACAGAGAGATGGACAGATAGACTGATAGTTCGATAGGTAGAAACAGATTTAGCTAGGTAAGTACGAAGATAACATTCACAGATGAATGGATGGCTCGATGGGTGGATACATAAATAGATGCAAGGATAGATAGCCAGACAGATAGACAAATAGAAAGAGTTAGATAGATAGAATAGGTAGATAGATACATCGACACATGGATAAGACAGGTAACTAGGTAGCTTGGTAAATAGATGCATGGACAAATAATTAGATAGTTGGATAGATAGATTTGTTAGGTAGGTAAGTAGTGACACAGATAGATGGGATGGATGGATGGATAGATGAACAGACAGACGGATAGTTCAATAGGCAGATAACAGATATACTAGGTAGACAAATGTATCAATAGTTAGACAGATAGATAGATATATAGATAGGCAGACAGATAGATAAATACATCGACACAGATAGATAGAAAGGTAGACGAATAGATCGATGCATAGATAGGTAGGTAGAGAGAGAGAGAGATAAAGACTGACTGATTGGTTGACTTACAGGGAACACTTAACGCTGCTGCTTTCCTGTCCTCCAACGAGGTCCACAAGCATCTCACGGATGACGAGCTGGAGGATTTCCTGTCCAAAATACCCTGGGGCAACACACAGATCCAAAGTAGCCTACCGGGCGATGCCAAAAAGACGGTGAATCGTTTTCTGGCAGACTTCCAGCAAACTCCGGATTCACTCCCAGCAGACGTCAACGAAGTACTGCAGGCGGCTATCCGGTACTGGGCTCCACCGCTGAAGTCGATTGTCAAACACCAGGCAGGGTATGCGAGGAAACTGCAAAACCTGGTCGATAAACTCAACCGCAAGAAGACGAAACCCACTACGGTGGAACAGTCGGACCAATCGACAACCGACGACGAAATCGACGACGACCAAGATAAAATTGAAGAGAACGGGGAGAGGATCCAGTTACTGGGGAAACTGAGGATCGACAAGAAACTTGTGAAAACCATCAACGAATTTGCCTCTGATTTCAAGTTGAATTACTTCAACTGGCAAAGTCTTACCGATATCGACTTTCTAGACGTCTGGAACTGCAGTACTGCCGAAAAGATTCAGCTTGTAGGATCTCTACTCAGTAGGAGCGTCGACAAAAGTCTGGAGAAACTGAAGCTGCTTTTGGATAACTTAAACGACGTTCGAAAGAAGTTGAAACAGCTGGAGCGGCTCCACGAAGCATCGATCCTATCCAAGCGTAAGGTCATTGCAATGACCATTACAGGGGCCAGTATCCATCAGGATCTCGTCGTTGGTTTGAAACCTTCAGTTGTCCTGGTGGAGGAAGCAGCTGAAATCCTGGAGTGTTCCCTTATCGCAGCCCTGGGTCCCAACGTGAAACACTTGATCCTCATCGGCGATCATCAGCAACTTCGACCCAGTGTCGAAACGTACGAGCTTCGCACTAGGTGCCGTTTCGACGTATCCCTGTTCGAGAGGCTGGTTAAGCGCGGGATTCCATGCGTCGCCCTGAGGGAACAGAACCGCATGCGTCCCGAAATGGCCCTCCTGCTGCGGGATATCTATCCCAACCTTAGTAGCAACCGCCGCGTTTTGCAAAACGAAGTTCCCAAGTGTCTGAAGCAGAGTATATCTTTCTGGAATCACCGGAATCCTGAGGTTAAGCTGAGGAGCGTCATCAATGAAGAGGAAGCGGAACGAGCAGCCGGACTGGTTCAGTTTCTCTTGTCGCAAGGGATCGCTGCCGAGAAAATCACCGTCCTGGCCATGTATTTAGGTCAGGTAGGGCTTATCCGGAAGAAGATAACAGCCATGCGCGATGCTCTTCCGGGACTGTTCCCAGTTCCGGACGCGGAGAAACCCTACGCTGCCCCGGTGAATGTCTCCACCGTCGATAACTACCAAGGCGATGAGAACGACGTCATTATAGTGTCGTTGGTGCGATCCAATGAGAACAATTCCTACGGTTTCGTCGACACTTTGAACCGGCGCTGTGTGGCCCAGTCGAGAGCCAGGTGCGCGACGATTTACATCGGGAATGCTGACTTTTTGCGAGGAGCCAAACACTGGAGAAACCTTCTCTGCAAGATGGATTTGCAGCATATCATTCAGGATCGTTTCACGCTCATCTGTCAGTACCATACGGGTACTGGGGTCGATGCGATAACCTCAAAAGATCTTCAGAACATCAACTTTTGCAAACAGGAATGCAGAAGACTGATGCCGTGCAGTCTGCATCAGTGCCGCAGGATCTGCCATCCGATCCACGAGCACGACCGATGCACTGATAAAGTTTCCTTCAACTTTGAACAGTGCGGACATTCCGGGTCTCGGGAGTGCCATCAAAAGACAGAGGATTTGAAATGCACGACTAAAGTCGATTACGTTTTCCCGTCCTGTGGACACAAGACGGTCACGGAATGCAGTAGCATTAAAGAGAGCCTGAAATGTTACGTTGAAGTCCTTTACGAATTCCGGCAGTGCAGTCACCAGACAGTCGTCGCCTGCCACCAGAAGAGGAAAACTCTGCTGTGCAAGGAAACAGTCGTTCACGTCTTCCAGCCCTGCCTTCACAAGATAGACAGAGTCTGCAGCGAGGATTCATCCCAACGGTTCTGCAAGGTCCTCTGCTCTCGTCAACTTCCCTGCAAGCACCCGTGCAGCAAACTGTGCGGCGAAGTATGCGATCCTTCCCTCTGCGAGACGTGTAAAGAGATCGAACGCGAGAAGGAGAGGCAAAGAATCGCTTTGGAGAAGAAGCAAAAAGAAAAATGCATCGAGCAAGCCAAAGAAGAAATGAAAATACTCAAGGAGTTGTTGAAGAAACAACCCGAGAACGAGTTCCTGCGTCGGGATCTGAAGCGAGAAGGAGGCGACGCGGCCGAGTATCAGTCCATCGAGGACCGCATCATGAAGTACATCCAGCCGGACCATAACTGGTACCCTAGGGTGAACAGGATCGAGAAAGTCACCAATAACAAGCTAAAGATCCTGTGGCTGAAAGCCAAGGGAGAAATGGTCAAACCGGATTACAGCGACTGGAAATTCCACGGTACAAGTGTAGAAGCCGTCGAAGGGATCATCAAGGAAGGATTCCGGTTGCCCCAAAGTGCTGGAATGTACGGCCGCGGAGTCTATTTCGCTACGGACAGCAGCAAAAGCGCGCAGGAAATCTACACCAAAGGATCGAATATGCTCCTCCTCTGTGACGTCCTACTCGGTAAGGTGAAGGAAGTCAAGAAAGCAGCACCTCAAATGAATGCGGATCAGCTTACACTCGAGCGCTGCGACTCTCTTTACGCACCTAGAAACACCAAAGGAACCGGAGGCGTCCTTTACGACGAGTTTGTCGTCTACGATACTAGAAGAGCGCTCCCCGTGTTTATCATCCATTACAGCTGCGAGAGTTATCTTTCCATGAGACCGAGGCTCCCTCAGATGAAGTCCCTGTTTGAAAGGATCCCGCTGAGTGAAAAGAGCACCTACGACCCCAACGATCCACTGGATCAACTTTACCGCACTGCTGAATCACAGTATTACCGGTTATCATACGCAAACAGAGGGCAGCAATTCACTTTAGATAAAGTCGAGTATGTAAGGAATCAAGCCCTGGAAATGAAATTTGATAAAAAGGAGCGATTCTTCTCCACAACTGGACAACCGAAAGAGAGGATCCTAGCTTTCCACGGTACTGCCAGTGACCAGAATATCGACTCCATTGTAATGAATGGATTCGACGCCACTAAAATTAAAACCTGTGCCCATGGTCTGGGAGCGTATTTCTCGGAGGATCCTGGTGTATCCTACGGTTACATGCAAAACATGAAGTTGCTGCTCTGCGACATACTTCCCGGACGGGTCCACACGGGCCCTCTTGGTAATATGCAACCTATTCCGGCTGGCTGTTATTCACATGGAGTGGAGCCGGACGCCAAGGGTAGGTACAAGATCCTCGTGATTAAAGAGATGGATCAAATCCTGCCTCGGTTTATTCTGCATTTCAAGTAGCCTTACTTCCACGGATCTGTATAACAGACTCGGTCAATTTATCAGCTTATTCTTGTATATGGGTTAAATAGAATAAAACATATATTTCATGGGGAATTGTGTTTATTTATTTTCCCAATATCCTCAAATCATAAACAATGACACGACCAAACATGTCGGAGCTCGACGGAAGCAGTAGACGCACGCTGTCGCTCTCGAGTTCCCTGTCGCAGGTGAACGTCTGCGACTCGTTTGAATCTTTCGGGTAGAACGTGCAGTGGGTGACGAAGTCGGAATCTTGCTCTTTTGCCTGTAGCTGAATTTCAGTGGCAGCAAATCCACCCTGAAACTGAACCGTGATTCCCGTTATGGACTTTGTAGTCCCAAAATGAAGGTAGATCCACTGCGGGGAACCCTGCAAAGAAGGTCAATTCAGTGTTATTTTGCTAAACCTTAAATTGCACTAGGACGGCTGTACGCAGACGTTTAACCTGATCTGAGTTCCAACACGTGTCTTCACGCCTGTCAAACAGGTACTGCTTCCCGTAGGTTTTCGTGTCTCGCCCCAGGACCGAGCTCACCCTGAAGGAAAAAGAAAAAAACGCACGTGATCATTAACGCTATTCAATAACAGTTTGTTTAAGGCTAGTTTCCAATAGGTTGCCATAAAAGTTCTTCGTACGACAGTGGGTCTTTGAAACGAACAGCAATTTTACTGGTCCCCGTCAATAGAATATTCTTCGTTGACATCTCTCGTTTTCGTTGATACAACTACCGGAGTTGTTCGATATCATAATTTTCGGATATCACTAAGATCGATACAATATATCAAAACCCAAAAGCATCAACATATCAATATTACCCAATAACCTGATATCAATACTAACAATACGAAATTGCAGTAGGGTCTCTTAAAGCAATATCGATATATGATAACATGATTAATCAAAAGCAAAACTCTGTTATAACCATGTTATACGTAACTATATAGGTTGTTTTGCGAATGGTATAGGTTTACATACTTGGTAGTAAAGGTTTCGCCCGCAGTTGACAAATCCATTAGGTTCTAATAATAAATTTGTTATTTAAAAAACCTGTACCGGCACACCAGCAGTTAAAAATGTAAACACGCTAGCTATACTGCGCGCCATGAAAAACTCGCAGCGTTCAGTACCGTTAACGTTATTTCAGTTCTGTATATAGTTATTAAGTTACGAAATTAAATTGGTCATAAATTATGACACATATCCAGAAAACTGTTCTTTTTAGCTAATTGAATTTTGAAATAATTATAATAAATCATTTGACACTTGTGTTTTCGTTCGCTGTGCGCTGCCGTTCAAGGACGAGTTTGTAAACATTTCATTTGGACAGGGAAACCTTTGCAAAGACGTCAAACAATAGAACATTTGCGATAACGACATAACACGGCACGCCGTTAATAATCATCATACATACTAAACAAATTAAAGAAAACACAATGTTACCAGCGACATTAAAAGATAAATTATTTCAAGTACAGGAAGACTTATCAGTGAGGTAAAAAATGCACGGAATACAATCAATTTATTATTTATTATGAAAATGACAGTGCTATTAATTGTATTATTAGTGCAAAAACAGTTAAGTTATTGTGATTTTCCATATTTCCTTCGCAGCTTTCGAGAACTTAGTCTGAACGTGCTCAGCAGATCACCAACGCCATTCGCCGCGCGGCCACACGCAGCGGGACAGGTGAACTTGAACGCAGGCGCCGACCTGTTGAACCACTATCAGACGTCCTGGTGTCGCATGAAAGAAATCTCCGAGTCAAATTACCAGCTTGCAACTGTAATGTGATAACTTCTTTACTGTTGTTTGAACACGAGAAGTAACTTCTTCAATTTACCGCAGAGAACGGATCAGCTCCTGAAGCAGTGTACCAGCCACGTCAACTCGACTCACACCAGTCTGTGCATGCTTTCCAGTCATCTGTCCGCGTTGGCTGTCGTTCAGCAGCAGTGTGCTAAAATTAGTCAATTAATAGGTAATCAAACTACATGTCAAAGTTAACATCTGACTACAGCCTCGGAATCGTTGGTAGCCGACCTTGAACAAAAGTGCGGGGAAGTCGAGAAGGCGCTCGAAGAGCTTGAAGACCTGAAAGACGAGGAGGACCTGCAAAGGCGGATACTGGAAGATAACTACAAGGTCGCGTGTTACCAGGACCAACGACAGATTCATTTAAACAGCTTCAAAGGTATGAGACGCTGAATGATGACGATGCGAAATGGTGGTTTCCATCAAGCGTCGGAATTACGTCTTAAGAAAACATTCAGTTATCTTCATCGTTTCGTTAATTCTGTTTCAACTTGATTTTATTCATTTCTAAATTCGATCTTGTTTGTTGTCAGCAAAACTCGCAGCAGATCACGAGCGCAAACTTCACGAGTTTGAGGCCAAGCAGGAACGGATATCTCGGGAACGACAGCAGGTGTTTGAGCAGGCCTTTGAGGAGCAACTGATGCAGTACAAGAGAGTGGGCAAACTTCCAGGTAGGTTTTCGTGTGAAAACTGTCGTGTATTGAACAGTATAACGTCAGAGAAAACAGAAAACAGTTCCGAAGTGTGGAGATTTTACAAAAAAATTATCCTTAAATTTAGAAAAACACAATTATTTCTTTCAAGTGAACGCTAAAAGTCATCCGTCGACCAGTCTCGAAGACATCGTCGTCGAAGACGACACGTCGGCGCTCGACGATTTCCTCAACGAGGATTCACAAGTCAACGTGTAACCGCAACTGCGAGAGATATTTTTTTCCTGCATTTGCCAACAGAAATTGAACAAAATAAAAGATAAGGTTATCAGTAATATAAAACTATCGCCCTCTCATTGTCTTCTTTTCTTTTTAATTTTTCCCATTTATATTTTTATAATTTATTTTTGTTGTTGTTGTTGCCTATTGTTTCTCCTCCGCTTCGGTCGTGTCGGCCCCGTCGGCCGAATGCAAGCGTAGATGGGACCTGAGGTTAACCAAGGTGGCGAACTGCTTGTCGCATTTCGAACACTGATATGGAGTCACGTCGGTCAGGTGGACGCGTTCGTGGACGTAACGCTCTTTGAGAGTGCGCATGCGTGCCTGGCAGTAGCGGCACTGGAAATTCAGGCTGACCGAGTGCACGGGCAAGTGCATGAGTAGGGCGCTGCGCGAGAGGAAACGCCGCTCGCACTGGTCGCACTTGAACACCGAGTCGGGATGCTGCCGGGTGCGGTGCTCCTTCAGCTGCTTGATGTTGGGGAACGACTCCTGGCACACATTGCACGGCAGCACCGGGGTCTCACCCGTGTGACCGCACCGGTGGATGTAAAAGGCACTCCATTTGTGGTACTTCATGGGGCAAAAGTCGCACTGAAGGATCTGGTAGTTCATGCGGTTCTTGCTGCTGTTGCTGTCCGCCGAAGCCGCTTTCTTCCGACTCTTGTTCGGTTTGGCCAGGAAGGCTCGACTCTTGTCCCGAGACTCGGCTCTTCACGAAAAAAAAAAATACCGTGAGCTAATTATTACTTGAATATTCCATGAAGTAAGTAAATCAAATTAATGTTGTATATTAATACATAATAACTAATGAGGTTAATATTATATTTTTAAATTCCTTCTTGTCCTACAGCGGCAACGCAATACCATATGATAAAATTTCATCAATTTAATAATAATTCAGTATTAAATAAATATTAAAATATTTACCTTAAGTTTGTCTTCATTTTGGCTTCCTCCTTCTTCTCCTTGGCATCTTTGGCTTTCGATTTGCCCTTGGCCTTTTCCTCCTTGACGCCTCCCTCGGATCCAGCCTCGTGTTCCTGGCCGGTTTCCTCGTCCTCTTCCTTGACCTCGTCGTCCTGGTCGACCTCCTCATCATCGACGGCCATTTCCTCGTCGACCAGGTCCTCTTCCTCGGCGTCTTCGATCAAATCTTTCACGTGGTCCTCCTCCACGGCCGACGCGCTGGGTCCGGCGGCGTCGGCCTCCGACGGTTCCGGATCTTCGTCCTCGGCGCCGTCCTCCTTCTTCTCGGAATCCGCGTCGTCAATCGGAATTTGAACCTCGCCTGTGAAGTCAATAATGAACGATGTCGAGTGACTCGGTGAGTTAAAATTAATCAGTTGGTAATTTGTATTAATTAGTAAACAACTCATTTATTAGTCGATAAAAGACTCGACACGGTCTCGATTGGAATTTAAGCCTCTCCTGTGAAGACAGCAGTTCTCGCTTCAAGTTAGCCAAACTGACTCACTCGACTCATGATTTTGCAAATCTTACTAACCCAATTCAAGATTCAACCCGACTTATAACTCGACCCGGAATTGGCCCGCGTACCAGTCGACTTTGACTCGACTAGGAATTGGCCCACGATTCATCGATTTCAACTCAACTCAACTTGAAGAACAAGTCTAGTCGAGTCGAGTCGGTTCGTCAACACTAACAGCAATCATCAATCAGATAACCATGTGCTGAGATTTACAGTCGAAACCGCGGTTTACCTTTCATGAGAAGGAGTTCGGCAATGCGGAGGCTCTCCTCGACCAGCGGTCCCATTTCTTCGTCGGTGATTTCGTTGATCTCCTTGTGGCGAATCAAATGGCGCTGATAGACGGCCTGGTAGGCGAAATAGTCGCTGCAGATGGGGCACTGGAATGGCTTGTCCTTGATGTGGATCCGTATGTGATTCTTGACGTTGCCTCGCGTTAAAAACCTGATTGACAAATATTCATCAACAATTTAAACTCATCGCAATTCTTTTCCTACACTAAACTAATTTACTTAAAATTCTTATACTAATTAATAATTGTTAATTTCATAATATTATATAATATAATTAATACAATATATAGTAGTATTATCATCAAAAATTATTTCCACATTACCGTTTTAATTAGTTAATTGAATTCTTGTACTAATTAATAACTTCTTATTGATTTGGTACTTTTTAAATATAGTGCAATCATACAGTATCACCGCAATGTTAAATCTGATAGAAAATAGCTAATTATCTATGTTTTCCGCTTACAATTTAATTGATTCATCCAATTACAGTTAAAAGTTACATTTAAATTAAACATTCGGACTATTTGTTTGGGGGGGGGTTATTTCTACATACCGACGGTTACAAAAAGGGCAACAGTATTTCTTTTTGCCGAATTTGGGTGACACGGATTTACTCTTCCTGGGCGTGCTTGACCTACGCGTCGCTTTCTGCGGAGTCTCCTCCGCGCCGGATGCCTCGGGTGCCGCCGCAGCAGATTCTTCCTCCTCAGCATCGACGGGCGCATTCTTCTCCTTTGAAGCTTTACTCGGAGTTTTGACAATTCGCTTACGCTTCGGTTCTACCGGCTCGTCGTCGTCGTCGTTCTCAATGGCCACATCTGCAATTGGAACGTGAATTTGAGTTGCGATTTTCACGACACACACTGAAAGTTATTATTACAGATTTATTTTTTTTAACTAATTGTTATTCATGAATTATTTTATTTCATTCCATAACAAATTACAATTTAATTTAATTTAATAACAATAATACGAGTGAAATATGAGGTGAGACAAACCGCATGGAACGTCTGAGGGCATGGTCATTTCAGAATCTGACGGGACAGTTTGTTGATTCTTGCTGTTTACTTTGAGGACCAAAGGACGCGGTGAAGTAACAGCGATGATTTTCGGCCCTACACCCTTCATGGCCGTTGAATTTGGCAGCAAAACACGGCCGGACTCGCTTCCCTGGGCCTGCTTCAGCGGGGACTGCGTGCCGTCTTCCGCGGCCTGGTCACAAATGTCAAAGTTCAGTCAAATGAGAAATTAAACTGTTGATAAGAGTAGGAATGGCAGTTGACTGTACGGGCTCTTCGTGCTGTTCGACGATGTACTCGATGTCGTCGGCTTCGTGCGGGAACCCTACGCGGAAGTCCTGTATGATCTTCTCCAGGATGGTCCCCTGCGAGACCATGGTGTTCAGTTGGCCGGTGTAGATATAACGAAGCAGACCGCTCACTTCCTCCTCCCTGTAAATAATTAATGACAGTTATAGCCTGATTGAGTACTGGATACACAACAGAATCACAAAATACACATGCCATACAAATATATATGCCATAAATGATTACGTGTATCCCGCCATGACGACGCACGCATCTTCCCCGTGCGGCCATTCCTTAAGCAGGTGGCAGAAGACGGGACTGGCCGCGGCCAGGACACCCTTGTTGGCCCGTAGCTTCTTCCCGCCGGTGCAGCTGATGTTGAGGTCGGTGAAAAGTTCCCGCTGCAGACAGTCAACCAGCCCCCGCTCGATGCACAGCCCGCGTCCCTTGGCGCGGATTAACACCCTCGTGTTCTTCATGACTCCCAACCTGTGGACGAACAGTCAACGTGATAATCAAAACAACATTCCAATTTCAATAAAAAGGAGTTGTGACAGAATATTATTTTCAATCCCTCGAGCTGATGGCCTTGGGGAGAGGTTCTGCATCTCAAGACATGACTTCTTCTTGACAACCAGAATTTGTCAATCTCTCATTTCCTAATTCAGCATTAAAATTCCCTACTAGGCATTATTCAAATCAATCTTATTCAAGGTTTCTTAATTGGTAACACTGTTAAACGTGTTTGGAAAAAAAACCGCGGTTCAGAACAGTCGATTTCATCGAGTATCTTACGCTTGATAAGGTTCTTCACAAGCGCCACCATCAAGGGAAGAGCGCGGTCGTTTTTGTTGATTCTTCGGATACTGAAATAAATACCAGATGAATACCGTTTCCTCGCGCACCCGGTGCTAAACAGCAATGACTAAATCCTAGAGCTTTTTTTTTAAAAAAAAACGTCGTTTACCAATCTGCGACCAGAAAAGCGGTAAAAGAAATCAACAGCCGACTGACTTGTTTACTCAAATGACGGGACTGGACAAGGAAGCCTCGTTCCCTTTCAAGACCCACCAACCACGTACTTGAACCTCTTGAAATGGAGGTTCCGTTTCGCTTTTCCTTCTTGGACTGAAACGTGAAAGTTTCTGTTTTCAGCGCCACCTAGCGGCAGATCCTGGAACTATGATCCGGACAAAGTTCTCGACATTATTCCTTTTTTTGTATATCAAAAACCGCTTGCCCACTTACAAAATTAATTATTACACAGCAGTTTAAATATAAGTTAAATTTCCTAAATCTAATGGTTATCTCTGATTAAACTGAAGATGAAACGAGTCGTTTTTTTTGGGGGGGAGGGTTAACATCGATTCAGCCGGACACGTGGAGGCGTGCGCTGGCCAGGGAGATTAAGTGGTGCTCGTTCTCCGAATACTTGCCAGTGTGCAAATAGTAATTGCCCCTCGGGGCAACACGGACAAATGTATCCGTTATGCCGTTATGTTGAAGACGAAACAGGAACCTCTTGTGGTATGAAACAGGAGGGTGCGGAGCGTAAACATGCTCCAGGCTTGTTCGACATCACCATGCAACTTCTTGATATCGATATAACCGATACACTACAAAGATACGACTTTTCTTAGTTAATCATAACGGAATCGATATCAGTATCGATATATCGTAATTGCATTTGGGGTCTATGATGATATACTATGTTGCATTAATATATACCATCCTGCTGCGATAAGAATCCTTGATATCGATATCTATTTCCTGTATCGATATTCAAAATTCGTACCGATATCGATGTAGAGTAAAACACTGCACATTTGATTTCGTTATCCGCTCATTCCATTAAGGACCGGAGCAAACAAGAAAAACAACAGGGTTAATCACATTTTTCAGTCGTTTTCAATCAGTTCAACTTGAGATGTAGTTATTCAAGGTTTTCCATTTCAGAAAGTGAACGAACGGGTTTTATTTGCCTTTGCCATATTACATTGTTAATATGGTATCAAAGTCCAACTGTCGGATATGATGTTTCCCTTAGCAACCGAATAATAAAGTCTGTTGTTTACTGCGATTCAAAGTCTCACCTGACATGCAATCCTGCACGTTCCCGACGAAACTGATATAGCGGTTTGGTTTAAATGCAAATGTGTTTTGAAACTGCAAAGTTCTGTTCACCATTCATTAATAAATAAAAATATTCATAACAAATGATGAACAAAGAAAGTCTATGCACGCAGCCCGGTCTCTATGAATAAGTCATAAGCCATTTTTTGTACTCATCACTGAACCCGTGTATGCTGCTAGATACTCTCAGAAAGTTCCACAGAGGGCGGGAAAAAACGCAGAATGCACCACGCTGACTCGGTAAACCGGAAATGAATTAAACTCAACGGAATAGAACTCGAACAAGAAATTAACATTCAAATTCGCACTGAAATACTCGCTGAATATCGGTTACGTTAAAGTTAAAAGTCTGTCTCGTTCCACTAAACCTGAAATGTATTTCAAATTCTGTTTATACAAGGGTTTAGTGAGGATCAAAGCTGTTGTTGTTATCGACTTGCCTTGACATGAATATTGGGTTTTAGCCAGAATCAATAGCGCTGATTAAGAAGTCAAGAACCGTGGGTTCGTAGCAGCAATATGTGTCCGGTAAATGATGCAATGTTTCGAGCTATCGAATAGATGTGTGTATTGTTAATATTACTATACCTACTGGGCTAAATTACACTTCTCAAACGTTCCTTTAACTATAACTTAATTAACTATAACTATAACGTCCTATAACATAGACAAACTAATTTTTAGCTTGTTATTCTTAGGAGAACGATATCGCTGTAGCACGCGATATTGCAAATGCGATATTGTATAAGTTAGTAGAAAATATAACGAAAATGTCGAAAAAATTACTATAAGTTATAATGAATTGTGACAATATTATGTTTTTATTATGATATTATTATAAACTATTCTGATTCATTAAATTTTTTAAACCTCTAATGTGATTAAGTGGTAGATAACACAGGATATATATGATCTATTTAAATGCGTTAACTTAATTATAGTTCTATTGTAGATCCTACAAATTTAAAATACGAGTGTAGATTGTTAATTATATTAATTTTAATTTAAAGATGTAGTATTTTTTTTAAAATCGAGACAGGCTAGACTGGAAGCTGAAAGCGTTGTTATTAGACGTAAATAGTTAAGTGAATTAGACTTAACTGAAGGGTTATGCGCTCTGCGCAATTCATTTGTTTTTCGCCCACTGCTGTTTGTTTACGTTTGTTTCGAATATTGCCGGTTAGAGTTTGTTCTTTGCGCTGCGCGTTAGGTCGCAGGAAGAAAATAAACAATGTCTTGTTCAGCAGCGCCGGATGTTTTGGTTATACGCAACCTACCAGATCTGTTGGACGTGAATGATTTGAGAGAATTACTGAGTAAATTCGGCGCCATTGATGTCCGTAAAGAGTCCAGTCAGCGCAGCAGTGCTCGTAATGGTTCCGTTTTAGCCAAGTAAGTAGATATGAACTTTTAGTTTCTTTGTAGTTTTGGTGTGAAAGCAAAAATTCCGATACTAGCGCTCCCCGCAGCACAAATCTGCATGCTTACTGATAGAGAAAAAAATATCACCATTGCTATTAGACAATAACTGTAAATAACCACGTAAAGTTAATCTTTTAACTTGTCGCATAGATTCAGATGTCACGAGGACAGTCAATATGCCTTGCACCGTCTCCACCAGCTTGAAGTCGCTGGAAAACGGCTCGTCGTCAAGTATGCCAACTTTACGTTTCTGCCTGACGTGAGCCGGATTGACGCAGGACTGATTCCAAACAGGCTGGGGAGCCATGACGAACCTGCGACCAAGTCAGTCGTTCTGAAGATAGCCCAGCTTCTAATCCAGAACCCCCTTTTCTATAAACGCGTCTGGGAGCTGATACGAGTGATGCGCCTCGAATTGCCCGAGGAGTCGTTACTCTCCGGCGAGATTGAAGAAGTAGAAATGGAGGAACTCTACAAGGAAGAGACAGAAACGGAAGAGTCAGAGCTCGAGAGCGATGACGAGTCTAGATGCCCTGCACTGACGTTCATCCAGCCAGCTGATGTAACGAAGCCTGTTTCAAAGAGACTGAAAAAGCGACCATGTCTGTCGGCACTGTTCAACGGGAAACCTTGGCAGGACAAGGCCGACAAACCCCGGCTTCCTGTAGAGGAAGTGTTCGACCGACAGGGTTCCGACGCTTTGAGAAGACCAGGCGTTAGCATCAAACTGAAAGAAACACCCGAATCTTCTCAAATGGAAACTCTGGAAACGGGTGAAGGTTTTGGAAAGTTTGCCCCATCAGCAGCGGCTGGCGACGAGTTCCTCCACGCCGGGCCGACGTCACCGACACCCGAGGAACGAGGGGAGTTTATAACAAAGAACGCTTTACTGTCTGGCAGAATGCCAGTTGCAGGTTAAAATTTGATTTCTAAAGAAAGACAGAACCGACTACTTGAAACATATTATTCGCAGAACTGAATTTACTGCCCGCACTGAAGAACTACTCACCTGGAGACCCGTCGTCCCGCCTGTATGTCAAAAACCTAGCCAAGCAAGTTCGTGAGGAGGATCTCAAATTCATTTACGGACGCTACGTGCTGTGGACATCAGACGAAGAATGCAACGCGTAAGGCAAATCCCCCGTGTAAAAAAATCAACGTTGGGATATTCATCATAAGGATAAGAAGGATAATTTACGGCTAGTTTTTATGGAAAGAAACCGATACTGAAAATAACACTGGAACGTATATTTCAGATTCGACGTAAGGCTGATGACTGAGGGAAGAATGAAAGGTCAGGCTTTTATAACTCTGCCCAGTATTTCGCGAGCCCAGGAAGCTCTCGGCGACACCCACGGCTACGTCATTCACGGTAAACCCCTCGTCGTCCAATTCGCAAGATCGGCTAAACCCAAACAGACAAGCAGCTGATGATCGTCTCAGTTCACCAACACGTAATTAGCCTTGCAGAACACTGTACAGAGCAAAATACATTATTTCAAACAAGCCTTTTCCCATAAACTCATTAAGTTTAACTTGAATTCAATTTACAAATTGATGAAGAAATTACCAATAAAATCAGAGACGAGATCATTTTCGCCGTCCCCTCGCATCGTGCCCGTGATTTCCTCATTCTCCACCAGCGGTAAAAACAACTGGACGAACTCGGATGTGTATGGTGGAGCTATAGATTCTAGCACCTGATGAAACAACAATAAAAGCAACTCATTAAGTACACTGATTATCATATTTTTCATTCAGTTAGCGATCATAGAACGGTTAATGCGACGTAGTGATGTCAACGACTCGACCTGTCCCCGAGTCAAGTCAAGTCAATGGTCTTGAAGCCGAGTCGATTCAGAGTTGACGATATGAAGGCCCGAGTCGAATCAAAGTCGAGTCGAGCCGGCTATATATTCGACGTTAGACCCCAAGTCGATCGAGTCGACTTGCAAAATCCTGAGTCGAGTCGAGCCGTTCCCCGCGAACATCTCCGAGTCAAGTCGAACCTTTCCCCCCGAACGTTTCCAAGTCGAGTCGCTTGACATCCCTACTACGACGGTATCGATATAATTTACAAACTGATAACGATATTATCGATATAAGGTTACGAGCCTTGCAGTCACCGTATCGGTAAATTTTAAATCTTATAAACTTAATTTATTTACAATCTTATAACTAAATATAATCTAATACTTTATTTTTTAGTCAATTTTAAATCCTGTACGTTAATCGACTCCGATATCTTCTACTGAACTAAAAGTAATACTTAAACTATACCTAATTACGCTAATTATTTAATTAAATACCCTGTCTTACGAAACGTAATACTGTTTTAAATGACGATCCGATGTTTCACATTCAGCGCAACAGCGAATTTTACCTCGGTAACAAAGTATCTAATAAGTGAGATGTCGGTATCTCCGCGCTGCCAGCACTGTTTGATATACTTGACGACGGGGACGACGTAACCTCTGGTCAGCAGATTGACCATCCGGTCAAGCAGCATCTTCCTCATCTCCAGCTGCACCAGAATCTCCAGCTCGTCCTGTCTCGACTCGAACAGCCGTACCAACAGGTCCTGGATGTTCTGGTGAAGCAACGGATTGACGGCGGCTACCTCGTCCAGCAAGGCTAGATGCACCGGCGTGTGCTCCGTACTTAGTTTGAAGTAACTGGGTTCCAGTACTGTGGCTTCCACCTGTTTATCAATTTTCACGAGTTCAAATAATTTTTTATTTATTTATAATCAAGATCAACGCGTAACTTGAAGAAACGATTAAAACTGGCCAATGTCAGTTAACCCTTAAATTGTAAACAAATCAAATTACAATAATAAAATAAAAAAGGAAAATACCAATTTTAGTGTCAATACAACAGAAGTGTAATTAAGTAAGTTAACTTTAACTTCATTTTAATCCTATGGCAGCATACAAGAAGGCATAGCAATAGTTAAGTGTGTGTATCCGTGTTACCCATCGGAATATGCCCATGGATACAACGGGGAACCGAATGTACTGATACAGTGTCCCCAGTTCAGCGATCAGTTCCGTAGATCCTTTAGCTGTTGTACAAACGCTGTGCACTTTCTCCAGAGCCTGTTTTAAAACAGAATTCAACAAGGATTACCTTTGAAATTTAGTTAATTTAATTCAATTACGTAATTCGATTATATCTAACCTAAGTTATAGGTTATTTGGTTAACGTCATCAACCTGTCTGGTGGTCATTCACTGAAATACCTGCAAGGTTCCCTTGAGTTCTTCGCGGTTCAAACTCTTGCGCTGGTTCTTCTTGAATACCTCGGCCACGCTGGCCGCATAGGCCAGCAGGTAGTTATACTTGGACTTGTGCTCGGGATTCAGCTTCACTCCGGGTTTGAATAACGAGTCCAACAGCAATTCTGTTGTATAACAACAATGCCACATTAATTGCAACAGCTTTTCGTTAACTGCATTGAACCACACTGCCTTACTGTTATCTATCTATCTATCTATCTATCTATCTGTCTATCTACCTATCTATCTATATATCTATGTATCTGCCTACCTACCTACCTATCTATCTATCTAGCTATGTATCTATCTATCTAGCTATCATCTGTCTATCTACCTATCTATCAATCTACCTAGCTATGTATCTATCTACCTACCTACTACCTATCTATCTACCTACCTAGCTATGTATACCTACCTAGCTATGTATGTATCTATCTATCTAGCTATCTATCTATCTACCTATCTATCAATCTACCTAGCTACGTATCTATCTACCTACCTACTTTTTTATCTACCTATCTATTCATCCATCCATCCATCCATCCATCCATCTATTTTTAATCTCATTCCGTAATTATATGACCTACTTGTGCTGAATAAACCGAGTGGAGTAACTTTGTATGGTAAATGACAGAATAAAGATATTTCCAACACATTAGCGATATGGAAGCTTTTGCTCAAAAGAAACTAATAATTAACTAACTATTTCTTCTTATTATATTAAATTATATTTATACGTAATCTAATAATCATTTCGTTCATAAATTAAACTTGTATTAATGAATGATTAATTGATTTTATAACGCAAGCAGTTTACAAGTTAAATACTTAAAGATGATGATAGTTAAATTAAGGATATTAAATAGGGGGAACAAATGATACGTAAAAAGCTAACCCATGAACTGAGGGATCCGCACGAGTTCCACAGGCGGAGGGTCCGGCGACGAGTACAGTTTATACAGAATGGTAATGTCCGCCGGATTCAGGGCGTTTCTGGACAGCATGGAGGAGAGAGCCTGACAGGCGCGCGAATAGTTCGCCGACCCGTTCAGTCCCATGTTGATTGCCGTCACGTTGTGTCCACTGGATAAATTTCAATTAAATCAATTTTAATAATAATTCATTTCAGCCTAATGGTAATCAATACAATTACACATTAAGTTTAATTATTTAACTATTACTGCACAATAACATTATATTACTATAATCATATTATGTTACATTACTACGCTTCTATTATGCATTCCTTGTTGTGATATACTAAATCGATTCTCACTATAATGAATTAAACCATCCAATTATAGTATAGTTTAAGTAAATATATCTATTTTTGCAGAAGTAACTTACATTCTAGTATTACGGCTTTTGTTTATGATGAGGAACTTGAGATAGTACTGGTAATTAAACGGAGATTACCTCTGTATGGCATGTCTCGTGATCTCTTGGGACAGTCTCTTAATGGCAGGACCACCTTTCGATTCCTGGGCCAAAGCGCTCAGGAGAACCTGGCTGTAGACGAACGTATGCTGGCCATGGCAAACCATTCGCTGGTGCCGAGGGAAGAAAATACAATACAAATAATTAGCCAATCATTTCATTACTTTAATTTTTCAAAAATTCAACTCTAATTGCAATTTAAGTAGATTTCAAGGTCGGAAATAAGGGAGAGAAAAAATATTACAGCGCACTCCTGGACAGCTTTTTGACGGTCGTCGTCACTGCTGTCCAAATAATGACCGACGGCCGTCTTGAGGATCCGAGAGAATACCTCGATCTGCTGGGCCGCAGTCGAAATGCTCGTGATCTCCCCTTGGAAACCGGCATCGGAAATTAGCTGCAATATACAAGTTCGCGCCAAAAATTTAAACACCAGCGTAATAACTGAAAAATACACTTATCGAACACAGTAATAATAAAGAATTTAAATTAATGTTATAATTATACAATAATGTAATTAATAGTATATCTTAACATGAAATTATATGGTGAAAAAAAGAGACTTTAATGGTAAAGTTGAGCATCAGACAGTCGGGGTATTCTTCGGCCAGTTTGTAGATCAGCGACCTCCACGTCGGGTGCTCGATCATCTCGGTCAGCCAGGCCGGCGTTTCTCCCTCCTCGGTAAAGATGGTGTCGGCCTTCTTCGGGTCAAACGTTTTGAGAATCATTTCCTTGAGGTGATTCTCGACGTTGGCTTGGACGTCCGTGATGCTTGCACCCGCCAAGATGAGCCACTCGGCCATCAGGTTCGCCATCTGCGCCGCCGCGGTGTAGTTTTGCGACAGAAGCTCGATGACTTGCGCGGGACTCCCGCCAGCCGTGAAATACCTGGAAACATCAACAAACTCCAGTTTACGACTCCCCTTCAGTGCCGCTCGACTCGAGTTACCGACACAACGTTACCTTTTCAACTGATTGAAAATGCCCGGTTCCATAATGTAGTCCTGAGTGTTGAACGTCTGCAAGCATTCCTCGAGGACTTCTGCAGGATTCTCCATGGGCTGGTCTTCGTTGTCCGACTACAATGAGAGGAGAATTGCTTGCATGTTAAATTGTATTGACGCCGAGTGAGACAACTTACGTCGAGGCCTTCGGTCGTGGACATGCCCGAGCTATTGCCCCAGCCCTGATCTTCATACTCGTCATCCATGTTGAGTTGTGATACTGACGCAGCTCAACCAGCTGGAACCAATCTGTCGAAGAACGTTTCGTTCTTGATTAACATTCCAAGGTTTCAAACACCATTTAGAAAAAAATAACTGACCACTATCCCCTTTCATAATTAACTTACACTCGTTATTTCCATATTTTAATTACAATTAAGTTATAATCGAAGTGAAAAAAGAACAGAGCAAGCTTCAAACTGTTATGATATATTATTGTTTACATCGGGTCAAAACTTACTGTGTCCTTTTTACCTTTTTAAACGGTTTGTAGATAAATTTCAGCGTAACTGTGCAAATTCTTTCTAAAATTACGCGAAATACGTTGTTAATGCCGCCAAGCTTACACCAGTAAACAAACAGCCTGACTGATGAGCACCTAGTCCACCAGACTGCCGCTAGGGTGCGACGTGTGAAAAATGACACTAAATTGAATTAAATTTTAATATACAAATTAATTTGCTCTTGTTTAAAAGTAATTTAATTATATATTTGCGAATTTAAAGATAATATTAATATTAAACATAGCATGGCCTATACAAGAAAATTTAAATTAAAAACAACTCGTTTCCCCTGTAGAATTAAAAGAATAAATTAAAGCGATAGAGTCAATTGCGAAATAATTTATTTTTAAATGTTGCGCGGTTAGAAAGATCGTTTTCGAATGACACGATTACAACTTTGGTGGGAATGAAAGTGCGTGATATGATTGCGACACGGTACCATCGTTTCCATCAAACCTTGTTATATGAGGGTCTGAAAGGCGGGTCTATATTAAACAAGATGGGCGAGGAAAAATGAATATAATATAATTATAAATGAAGAGTTAAGGAGACACAATGGAATTCAAGCGCAAGGCAGTTTTTATTCTAATCTTCAAGCCTAATTCCACCAAATTCCACTAAATTCCACTCCAGCTTGAAGTAGGGGGTGGAATCATCAAGTGGAACGGTATAAAAGTTTCAACGTGTTGCATACGGACCGAACAACGATAAAATTTAGATTCCCGTTCGATTCCACTCTGCTCCACCCTTGCTCCACCCTTGCTCCACGTGACTGATTTTTGATGACCGTCTATAGAGATGCGCTCATTCGTGGATGTGGCAAAGTGATGAAAAATATTCCCTAGTATTGTTTAATCATCTTCTATGTTATAAAATCTGATGAAAGTGATGTTGATTTAAGGGTTTCAGTTCATAGTGATGGTAATTTCAATTGCAAAGGTTATAGATATATAAGCATAGATTTAAAGAACTAGTAGATTTTCGCAGGATTTTGACTTGTAGTCCTGGATGCACATCTTCTGAAGAATATCACGGGCGATGGCCAGAGACAGGGATGTCCTGCTGGAGCCCGCTGGAGCTGGAACTTCCTTCTTCTTGCGCTTCTTCTTGTCGAGATCCTGGCGCAGACGGATCTGTTTCAAAGTGCCAACCAGTAGCTCGTCGACATTGTGTTGGATCCCGCTCGATGTTTCGATAAACTTGCATCCGTGTCGACTCGCCAAGTGTTTTCCCTCTATAATTGTAAGTTTGATGTAATTGAGTTGAGAATCAACGTGAAGATATATGGGAGCTGTTTGTAGTTTGACCGACACTGTAAGTGTTGGTTATAGTTTAATATAAAGTTAAGTTATGGGTAAAGGTTAAGTTAAGTGTGTATCAGTGTGAAGATGGTTATAGGCTGTTTATATTTTGACGGTCGGTGAGTTTTGGTTGACGGTCTGTTTGTTTACCTTGCGTTTTGATGACACGCGAGCGAGCAAGATCGACCTTGTTGCCGAC
>JAIQCU010000902.1:0-32351 GCA_022114935.1 Leptestheria dahalacensis
CTTCGTATTTGGTTCTGTGCCGATGCTTTGCAGATTCATATTAGGCTGAATGATTCATATTCTTATAACGCCTGCAGCTTCAAGACTGGCGATGGAGTCAGCCGCGAAGAGAGCGGAGCTCAGAAGCAGATCACTCCCGAGGACGCCGGTGCCACTTCCAGGGGTTCCTACAGCTACCCCGCTCCCGACGGTACCGTCATTACCGTGAGCTTCGTTGCCGACGAAAACGGATTCCAGCCTCGTGGTGACCATCTGCCTACTCCTCCCCCCGTACCCGCCCACGTCGTCAAGCTGCTCGATGACCTTCGCCGCGCTGGAAAGCTCTAAACTTTCTAACCCAACGACCCGTTAAGTACCCGGTGGCTGTCGATGTACATATTTCTCCTTTGCTCTTCACGTTCATGTCATCCATCACGTGATCAGTTTTAAATACAATTTGAATCATTCACAACTTGCTATACGAAGAATCACAAAATGGGGTCAGATAACCACATAATTTCAAGAACGTTGGAGGTATGACATCCGCTGGTAGATCCCCTTTAAGGATGAATGGCCTTTTACACCATGGGTATTGTAAAGCGGGCATCCATTTCTCCAATGGTCCTTCAATCACGGGAAAGTTTCACGTAATGGCTGGAACCTCTGCAAAATACTACGGCTATCTTATTATAACAACTTCCGCGCATGGACAATAACGGGTGATAAACTATAACGATTTGAAGTCATTAATGAACGACTGGGACATCATACATGGACATTTATACAAAGTTATGGTTACGCGGCCAATGTCGTTAGTGAAGTGAGTGTAGCAACCACGAGAAATAAGACGATGTTACATCGAGTATTGAATGGCCGAGGTAAGATATCCAGTGGGTCTAAGGGTTGCATCTGCTTACTGTGATAGAGTAAAAAGAAAGTATCATTGCAAATTACTATATCAGTTATAGTTCAGTGAATTTCATTCTTTCAATTATTTTTTCGGTCTAAAAATTACTATACGCACTCAGAAGAGGTAGGGCTCAGTTGCAACCCGATCTCTTACGAGTTGTGACAGGGTTAGCTAAGAAACGAGCAAATGAGCCACGCCCTGTGGGCGTGAAAGGGGTATCAAGCCAACCGATACCACCAGGCGAAGGGGTTCGCAGATCACAAAGACTTTGGAACCTACAAAAGAACTCGGCAATTTAATGCGTAAAGCAGGAAGGACTCTTCTTTAAGAGACACCGCCGGTTACGTGTATGGTTGCTGGGGGGTGGGAGGCGGTTAGCTAGGAGGGAAGGAATAGTCTTCGCTATAAACCGGCTCATTAGTCAATTTGCTGTTGGGTAATTGTGATTTTTGCAATCTTATCTCGTATACCCTTTAGCCTAAGCTAAGAACGGAACGAGACGGTGTGTGGTTTTATCGGTGTATTCGCGCCAACACCTAGTGATACAAACTGGGGGCACGAAGTACAAATATTCGGTGACTAAAAGATCACCGGTACGGCGACCCACCAGGGCATGCACCACCTGCTGCAACTGCTCCAAAATGGCAGCATAGTCCCGACGCTATGGCCAACGTTCAACAGACCGCGTAGACGGCGGGCCGTTGGTGGGGACGGGATCAGCAGGCGTAGCAAATCCGACCCAGAAACCCCCGGAGTGGGTCCGGCCTCAGGAGGCGGCTTCCGCACCACAGGGGACACTAACGCTGGGGCCTCGAGGGCGGGCCGAAGGGTAAGAAGGTGGCGGGGAGCCATCCGGTGGCGCCTACAAACGCCGGAGGCCGAAAATGCTAGGACGGAATTTACAATGGTCCAAAAATTACCGGATAGGCAGCCTCATCCCGAAGACGAGCGGCCATCAGTGCTGCTCGAAGACTTACACGACGTCTGGTAGCAGGGGCCGTGGAAGAACAAGAGGTATCCTATAGTCAGGGCAAGCTTTGAGACTAGAAGATGAAACAGGAAATAATAGAAATAGAGGATACAAACGAGAAGTGACTTACGGTGTGGTGGTCCATGTCGGTTGGTGGGTTAGCTAGCAAGATGCTGAATGGGCCACCATGAGAAGTGTCACGCTAGTTACTGGGCCCGGTATGAGAACGATGGGGACAGTTTGTGCCTAGTGAGCAGAAATGCAAGTCTCGAAATCGAAAGTCAGGATCCAGGGCGGAACGAATGGATAAAGCGACACACGGCACGGACACAGCAGTAATACGAAATCGTAAAAATTTCAGGATTCTCCTTCCTCTGGGTGGAATCGTCGTTGGCGTCCCGTTATCGGCGTCTCAGGTTCCAGCTCCCCACTGCTGTTCTTGGCATCGCCGAAAACTTCGTAGACTTCTCTAGATCCTGCGGCACCCTACCGTTACCCCTTTTCATCGTTGCTCCGATGTCCAGGACTGCGGCTCTTCTCGTTTGGCCAGGCGACTGCTGCCTGCCCTCGACAACTCGTGTTGTCCTCACAGCGCCCGGCTAGTTCCACCAATGACTTGTAGCCGGATGGGTCATCCATACGCCGAATCCCCGAAGCCACACTACCTGGTTACTGCTCCATTGACCCATCCTGGGTATGGTTCTAGACCGTCGGACGCTGCTAGACAACATTCGACGAACGTTCCCAACGTGGTGAAACCACGAGTGCCCCTAGCAGCCGACTGGCTGTCTCTAGGCCAGTCACTCCACCTGGGCCTCACACTAAGCATGGAACTCAACCGCGAACGTTCGTCTGATCGCAACCTTGAGATCCTCCTCTGGAACTGCTCTGGACCCTGGACGTCCAACAGTTCCGTCTGTAAAGTTTTCGCTCCGCCGCACGGGTAACCTTAATCCTCCCGTGGGTGCTCTCCTGAAGACGGACACTTCGTCTTCTGCAGGAACTCTCCCTACCTCAGAAAGGTGCTCCCTCTTCGTGGTCTCAGCAAGTTGCAATTTGCCGGTCGGACTCTCCAGTTTTACTGCTTCGGTTCCGCACACACGATCCCCATCAAATCACATTTGACTGAACACGATGGCAAGGTGAATTCAAAAACAGTACCCGAATCGCAATCGGTAAATACTACGATCTTACGCCTTCATAGATCTGGCGGGATGCACTACTGCTCCCCTGCGGAACACCGCGTCCCACCGAGTCCAGCTTTGTCACCTCAGTGCCCTAGTGTCGCGAAAGGTACCCCGCATCTCCACCAAATGTGATGCTTAATTCTTATACGGGGGTGAGAAGGCACCACGATCTTAAGTACTCAATAAAAAACCATCAGGTTGTTTGAGACAAACTGTACTAAGTACACAAAAGAGCCTAGGCTCAAGGACCTTGTACCTTTGGACACTGGGTCTTGCAAAGACTCCGACTCTGAGCGTGACTACCACGTCAAGACTACATCTTGATTCAACTCGGACTCCGCTTTCCTTACAAGCTGTTCTATAAGAGTGCGGCCAAGCTTCCGGTCGAAGAGTGGCAATAACGTACGTGACTTAGATCACGCATGCATGGCACCATCCTCACAAGCAACTTGAGCTAGTAAGAGTTACCAAGCCTGCTCGTATGCTATGTACAGGAAGCGTGTTAAAATATCCTCAAGTACAATTCTACGGTTATTTCCTAGTGATTTGGTTGCTAAAAATATGCTAATAATTAAAGCGTGAAGACTGAAAACGAGTATTTTCTTCTGTTCTTAATATTAAATTTATACCGCAGATTAAACTCTAGATACCGAAGGAAAATGATTAGGATTTTTTAAAAGGAGAGGTAATTCAACAAATGATTATGCTGCCATGCTATTTAAGCTGAATCTCTATTTAACTTTCCCACATTCCCAATCACCAGACGAAACATCACAGAAATCGAATCATGATACTGGATGGTGAGCATTTCAATATGCCGCGGGTTTCGGCCCGTTCACCCAGTCAACGATCTGCTTGTCGTACCACACGTAAGCGCCCTTCAACTCCGCGGGAGGGTTCGGCGGGAGAAGTGCCAGGTACGACGGCGCGGCAGCTCCTGTGTGACACGTTTTATTTAATCGCATCATGAACAATGAATAGAAAATGTTAGGTTACCTTGGTCGATGGTTAGAACTCCTTTGTGACTGGTCATATCCGTGTCAACGTAGCCTGGGTGGACGTGGTTAACGACAATGTCAGCTCGGGAGTCCTTGTCAAAGTCACGCTGCTGAATTCTGCTCAGGGCACTGATCCCGACTTTGGAAACCGCATAGGTGCTGTTGGGCCATCCTTTCTCGCTGTGATTTCCTGCCGCCGCAGAGCTAAACACAATATATGCAATATTAAAAAACTTAATCAACATTAACTTTAAGAACAGCATTACTTTACAAAATCCTTCATTAAGCTAGACAATTCCTCTTCGGTTAAATCGTCCGCAGCGAACCGTTTCCGCAACTCTGTGGCTGCGGGCTCCTTCCCGTTGATCACTGGTAGATGTCCTGCGGAACTCGAGATGTTCACGACCCTGGCGTGCGGGCGAAGAATAGGGAAGAGGATTTTGCAGACGTTAAGATTGGCCGTATAGTTAGTCTTGATGGTATCCGTCGCTTGCTGCGAGAAAGGTTCAGTCGCAGCCGTCTTGTAAGCTATAGCGGCGTTGTTGACGAGAATGTCCAGCCCACCGTACTTCTGAACCAGAAAATCACGCAGACCTTCAATACTTGAATTGTTTAAGATATCCAGTTGATGAAACTTGGGGTGCAGTCCCTCTTTTTCCAAGTCGGCTACGGCCGCCTGACCACGTGACTCGTCCCGTGCAGTCAGATAAACATCACCGTCAAACTTCTTGCATAGGTCGCGAACGATACCGTAGCCAATTCCCTTGTTTCCACCGGTAACCTCAAAAGTCATAACCCAAAGGTTGAGTCCAATTTTAACATATTTAATATACAAGTTGATAATTGAACTAAAAATAAAAACATACATATACAGTAACATTTTTGATTGGGTTAGATTAGAGTAATTACCACAGCTACGCGTGTAGATGCTGCCATGCTTTCTCCGCTTAAAACGGTTTCCAGAAAGCTGAACGTTCTCGATATAAAACTTTGTTGTGTTATCACTGAATGACAGATCAAATTTACGTTGCACTGTTGCCACTTCAATAAAACTAGAAATGGGATACAGCGACCGGAACGCGTTGTACTGGAACCTAATGCGTCAAAAATCCATAGTTCAGTTCAATTCAATTAACATAATTTTATATGGGAAGAAAAATGTCTAAAAGTAAAACCACAACAAATATGTACAAGCTGTTGTATTTAATGTTCTTCCTGCTGCGATAATTTCAAATTAGACTTACGTTTTTGTTTTCATATTTCGCTTCATAGACAGTAAACTTCCAATTCAATTTATGGATTCAATAATCGCAACAGAGAAACTGCTCGCATTTCGTAATAAAAACGGCACCACAGCAAGGCATGATAGTTAAGGTAACCAGAACTAGGAGTACCTCTTTCGTATGGATACCGCTGACCTTTTTTCTGACTTTCAAATAGAGCTATCGAATCCCTAATCTGATTTGGCAATTCTTACAGTGAAAAACGCGTGATTTTAAAAATTACTTTCTGGGTCTTTCGTGCAAGGCGTCGTGGCTTAGTTGGTTAAAGCGCCTGCCTAGTAAGCAGGAGATCATGGGTTCGAATCCCATCGATGCCTATTTTTTTTATTTTTTTCTTCCCGATTTATTGTAACTTACATGAACTAAATTAAATTAAATTTAGCCATGTTTATTAAATTTAATTTTCAATCAGGCTAATGTTTTTACCTGGCGACGTTTCCAGCTTCATACAGAAAAACCCTCGTTATATGAAAACCATTTTTGGGTATCCAATCCATCAAGGTTATATAGAATAAAAGTTAATAAAATGATGACAATGGACTGGTTTCCTTGGTATAATATGTTTTTTATTGCAATGCACTGCATTCCGGATAGAATTTCTTACACAAAAAAAGATTACATGGGAAACAAATTCACTCGGGAAAGATAAACATTCATAACCACTTCAGATACTTTTAGTGAATAGTGAACTCCCCGCCATATTTAAAAAACAAGGGGAGGGGGTAAAAAAATTAAACAAACCAGAATGGAAAACACAGGAAAAGAGAAACCAAAAACTCATTGGATAAAAAGGAAACACACAAAGGAAAAAAAAATTATAAAAATACTGGAATAGATAAAAAAGGTACAGGTTGATGATAGTTTAAAGATCGAAAAAATAAAAAAAACTGTAAAAACGTATTCTTGTTAGCAAAAACGAAACAAAAAACCCAGAAATGTTCTCCGAAAACCGAAAAAAAGAGATATTTCAAAATTGTTTATCACAATTTGCATTTTTCCCAATAGTGATTTCCAAAAAAGGACAGGTAATAATTTCTCTTTCTTTTTCTTCTTCTCCTCGCCATTTTCAACAGGGTTACACATTGTCTTGTTCCTAAGCTTTAAATGGTTTTTTTAAAAAAAAAAGATACTAGAACGATGTCTAAAAAATAAGAGGAATAAAAATCACCACCATCACTCATTTTCACAGGTCTCGAGTTGAAATAGTTCCATACTTGTTATCAAAAACTCAAAAAATTCCTCCTTCAACTTGTCATATTCTAAAAACACAACTTAAACAGATTTTCTTTAAAAAAAATTAGGATATTTTGGCCGAATATGTGTTCGTCTTACAATCTTAGCACATAACGTTGTTTGTTTATTTTATTTTTAATAATTAAATTTAGAATACTTCGGCAGCGATTGGTTTCTTCATTTCCGGTTAAAAGCAAAAGAAAAGTGGGACTTGATCCTCGGTTTAGCCGGCCGTCCTGCCAAGTCACCATTAGGTCGGTGGCAAACCGAAGGGAGCGCCTCTGGTCATCGGGATCAAATTCTGGTTAACGTGGATCAGATTGCGCGAGTTGGTGTCGCCTTCGAGCGCGTCGTTCTCCGGTATGGTGGCGTCCGCGGCGAGCGGGGTGCGCGACCGAGTGCGCGGACGACCCCGGGGGCCTGGTTCTCGGTCGCGGTGGGCGGTGCTCAGATGGTACTGCAAGCTATTTCGGGTTCTGTTGAACATTATCAGCCAGAGTTAACTTTGGCACGTTCAAGATTTCATATTTAAAGAAAAGGCGTACTTCTATAAGCTAGGTTAACCTAGGCGTGACTGCAGTGAGTATTTGCTAAGCTCACCTAGGAATTAGAATAGACTAAAAACCTGACTGGTACTGATCTGGATCTTTAAAGCAGGTTAGTTAACCTGGGCGTGACTGCAGCTAAGCTCACCTAGGGTTGAGAACAGACTAAAACCTAGCTTTAAGGATCCTTAAAGCTTAGGTGTAAATCTAAGCGAGCTTGCACTAATGTCGTTCGTTCGTTTGTTGTTTTAGATGGAAAGCCAAGGTCACCTAGAGTTTAGAACAGCAAACGACAGAATAGGTTATTCTTGAGATCTAAAACACTAGGTGAATTTTTTTGAATTTTGTTAACAGTCAAGCTCAACTAGGGTTTAGAACAGCGGAATGTAGGACCTTCTGTTCAAATGATTCTTAAACCTAGGCGAGCTTATCAGTGTGTCCTTTCATTGCGAGTCATTATAGGCAAGCTCACCTAAGATTTGGAATAGGTTGAGAAAGTTAAGAACGGTCCTTTTAAAATACTAGCCAAGCTCAACTAGGGTTTGGAACAGCGAAATATACGGCCTTCCGTTCAACTGATACTAAAACCTAGGTGAGCTTATCAGTATCGGGCAAGCTCACCTAAGCTTTGGAATAGGTTGAGAAAGTTAAGAACGGTCCTTTGAAAAGACTAGTCAAGTTCAACTAGGGTTTGGAACAGCAGAATTAATAAGACTTTAAAATCGTCATGAATGTCTAAACCTAGGTGAGCTTGGCTGCCCACACTCAATCATAGGGAGAACGTATCTACGGCCAAACCCACCTAGAATCTCGAATATTTACCAAACCTCTGATAAACCTTAACCTTCTTATTCTTAAAGTAGATATCTAAACCCCAGGTGAGGTTAGCCGTACAGTATGGACCAGCATTCTAGCTGAATAAGCCAAACTCGCCTGGGGTTTAGAAATGATCAGTTGGGTTTGTACGATACCTGTAAAGTCTTTCGCAAAGCGGGCACGGGTGTCGTGAAGTATCATCGGTATGTTTATCCTCAATGTGTCGTCGGACGCTGGAGCGACTCGACAGCAAACGCAGGCAGAACGGGCAAGGCCACCGGGGTCGGTCTGAAGTCGAAGAGCGGCCCGGAGGCCTTCCTCCTCCTCCCCCGGCGAAATCCTGATCACTGGCTGAAGCTGCACAACAACGCAAAATCATATTCCAACCACCCGATTCGTTAAATCGATAGGTTAATTCAACTCATCTTTAATTCTAATTAAATTAAAAACATAAATGGTTTATCCTACGCGGAATGTCCATGGCTTGGCGCCTGTCGTCGGGCGGCAAATTGCTGCTCATTTCGGCCGCTAGGTCCTGGCCGAAATCCTGCGGAATCAGCGGCGGGATGCGAGCGAAACTTTGGAGAGTCAGCGATGGATGAGTCACAGTCTGGTTCGAATCGCACAAGAAATTCAAAAATTGATAATTAGGCTCTTTAAGTGGATTAATTAAGTCTAATGGCTAAGATAAACTATTTCATTATCCCCAGTTCGGTCATAGCCGACATCGCAACCAATTTTTTAAAAAATTATTAACAAAATACACATGAATAAATTATTAATTAAAATGTTTCAATTAAGGTAAGGTAATTAACTTTCCCTGTTTAATGGCAAGGACAAATTAGTTTAATTAATTTAATTGATATAGAATTGAGGTTAGCTACTTCATTTTCCTGGGTTCGGTCATCGTCGAGTGCAGTCGATTCGGGTTCCCTCTCTCCGTCAGAGACACCGGACGAGCGACTGTTCACCTCCGTGTCCTCCATCTTCACTTCAGCCACCGAGCTGGCCCAGTTGGCTACATTGATCCCGCGAGTTGAAATCCTGCACGTGTATCCAATCCATTTTAATGTGTGCATATAATAGCCATAACATTTAATTAAGTTATTATAAATTGCAATCAAAATTTAAGGAAAAAACTCAAGTTTTGATTAGTTAATCAGTCGAATCCATCATTTAATATTAATAGAATGTTAATCGAATTAAAGTTAAAAAAAACGGATGAAAGACATTAAACAAGAGAGGAAATGCTATAACCGAGGAGAGAGCGACGGCTCCTGTTTGGTATGAAAAGTCGCCGATCGCAGGGCTTCACGGTCGGGCGGCTGGGCGTGGCTAGTCGAAGGCGTGTCAAAGGGCGTGGCCGGGTGGGCGGCCTTTTGGCGCAGGATGAAGTCTTCGGTGAGGCCGCGCACGCGCAGCACCTCGGCAGTGCGCAGAAACGAAGGCAGTCCGTCGTGGTCGACCCGCACCTCACCCTGGTACATGAACTCCACCAGGGCCACCAAGTCGCGGAACGATATGTCTTTGAGAACGATCACTGGGTGCTTGCATGGCGTTGTCTGTTTCAATCCAATCCAATTACAATAATTAAGAGGAAATTAATCAAATTAACAAGCAATAAAAACGCACCGGTAAATTAATAACATCACGAATTTAATTCACGAGACCATTTCCAGTTTAACATCAAAATGATAGTTAATTAACGTACCTAGTCCAATAACTAACACAGTATTAAGAAATATCGGTTAATTAACGGCACGAGATTAATTAAAAAATTGGAAGGTGGTTAACTTTGAGCAGATCTCTGAAGAATGGGCTGCAAGCGGAGAGTACAACACGGTGCGCTAGAAGACTACATCCATCACAGGCCAGGGTGACATCGACGAAGTCTTTGCCTTGACGCAGATCATGGAACGCCGACACCAAGTTCGATTGATGGTTGTTCCAGCGGAGGCAAAACTCCTGCACATCAGTCATGGCCTGCACGTAGCAAAACTCGATCATTGAAATCCATACAATTTAACCAATGCCCATTAACATTAAAATTAATCTTAACAATATAATATCCTGTAGTGTCGATTTATATCCAAAATTTGTAATTTAATAATTCCTCGAACCGTACGGTTAGGGAAAAACACCGTAAGATTCTTGGTTTCTTGTTTTATTCCCCGTCACGGATTTGACAGGCCCGGTTTAGAATTCTTGTTTTAATTATAATAATTTTAATACAATGCGGAGAACAACCAGACCACTAATGAATTGCCCCCCCACCCCCCTGATAAAAAAATTAAGATTATAATTATTAAAAATTAAAAAACTGAGAAATATTAAAATATGAAACCCTAGAAATCGACTGAACTTTTTTTAGACGTAAAAACGAGCCACTTGTGACCCTTTTCCGCAAATTGTAATTGACTTCATGACTAACGCCACACCTGCTTGGCAATACAATACCGGTTTTCTTCCCGCAAACTAGTTTCAGCAATTTCCACATCGCAACGGAAAAAGGAGGGGGGGGGGGCCAAATGTCGCACCAAGTAAACAAATAGAAAAACCGGAATACAAAATCAAATCCCCATGTTAAATCCAAAAAATACTGTATCACGCGGCTACCCCATTATCAAAACATGAGCTCAAGCTTATCAAAGTAAGCCTTTTACTTTATCGAACGTCTATTCAGTTGTAATTTTTTAAAGGAAATTGATGAGAAAAACCTGCATGATAAATTACTGACACAATCGCGAAAATCGAGATCCAGGAGGCCAGTATTGCCCTTGATTGGTCAAATCCTGTGGCCAGTCAAACTGGATTTGCTCCCTTCAAGGTATGACCTTATGCACGGGGCTTTTACTTGCGAAACAATAGTCGTTTTACTGGAAAAGAAAGCAAGTCAACTCGCAAGGCTAGATCAACAACTATTTGGCCTCTCCGCTGCATTCCTGCGTCGTTCCCGTGCAAAAAACTGTGCGAAACGCGATAGCCACGTTCCTCGACGACTCTTTCCCCCCCACTGGATCTCGACGACAGGCCGCGAGATGCGTCAATGTTTACATCAAATCTTTTCAATTTTGGCAAAATCTCAAATAATCTAATAAGAACGGTTTGGAATCCGCCGTGGCAACCTCCTCCGCTCGGGTGCGAAGGGACCGTGGTCATCCCGCAAACTACCCGTCGATGGCGGATGCCATCTCGAGCTTCTGTGACGACACACAGACGTGAACCTGTACAGTGTATGAAACACGCTGAAAACCAAGAATTATCCCTAAAATTATCCACATAAATGAGGCCCGTTCCCGGAGTCTCGCGCTCGAGACGCGAGGAATACACTCGGTGACCTTGAGCTATTGACAACTTTTTTTTTCAAACACAAAATAAGTGTACGAAAGGTGGCTTAGCTATGGGTTTAGTGCATAAAAAAAGGAGTGACACCGTCACTCTCGGTGGCTATACTTACTGAAATAATTCCACGTCATTCTACAACAAAAACAGTGGGAAAAGAAAGCGGCCCCGGCTTTTTTCCGCTACAGAAAAAAATGGCACCAGAATCGTCCTATCAATTTGCGCAGGCTGTACCGAGTGTCACTTCGCAATTTTAAAGCTGCAAAACAAAAAAAAGAAAACCAACGAACGGCGCTGCTTAGGGACTCGGTGTGTGTGTGTGGTGTGTGTGTGTGTTTTAGCGGAGCAGCAAAAGTTTCTCTTTGGATGTTGTGGTGTGGTTTGTCAGTTTGGTTGACGGCTAAAAGCCCATGCGGCGTTGCCAGATTTCAGATTTCAGTCAATTTCTTGAAATCAACATCAAATTTGAAAAGTACTCTTAATCTCTTCAAAAAATTTAATTCAGAAATCCCATTAATAAAATATAAATTCGTAATTAGAAATATGAAATAAATTTCGCGCAGCGTATTTTAATTTCAAGCATGCAGCGTTGTCATATTTCATTTTTTTTCTTGTAATTCTCTTCACTGTTTGAAACTAGACCGTTAAGAGTAATAAGTGAATTTTAATAATATGAATTAGAAATTAATCAGTTGTAACAGAAAAGCGATTTTACGCGGCGTTGCCAGTTGCCCTTAAAGGAAAATTGAAATTGAAATATTTCACCAATTACCGCCATACCATCTACCCTTACTTCGGTTAATTTAATTTGCAATTCAAGTCCCTAGATTTATGTGCGTGATTTTAAAAACAGACGGTAAAACCATTTGTTTTGAAATTCCCGCCCTTTTTTCAAATTAAAAAAACGTTCCTCCCACACAGTTACCAAAGCCGCGTAGCAACTTACAACCTGCAAAACTAGGTAGAGAAACACAACTGGAATATTCAGTATAGCAATTTGGAAAAACAAGACATGAAACATTGTTTTACAATAAACTGAAAAGCGAGTTTCTTTTTCCTTCTAAAGTGGAAATAGTTGATTGGCAGTTTTCTTATAACGCAAATGGAAAAAAAATAAAAATTCAAATAGAATTCAAGTCTTTTATTTTGGAAAACGAGTATATTCTAAAAATAAAAAGAAGTGGAAACTTGGACAAGGATAAAAACCAGATTGTGTGGAACAAACCGGTATATAGGACATTTTCATTTCAAGCTATTTCCTTTGGGCCCCTCAAGGCTAAAATCCTTTTGCGCTCACCAAGAACTTTGGAATTCTTTTCGTGTTTCTCAGCGATGCTAGCAGCCAAAAAACTGACAAGCACAAACTTGCCCACTTTTTATATTCACCACCTTATCTACAAAGTATGCGGCCCCTTAACAAGCAACAGTTTCACGACTCCTGCAAAGAACCCGAATTCCTTGTTTTACAAAGAATAATAAATCTGCAAATTCCGCCATCTTTTTCCCCCAAAGTTTTCGATAATTTGCCAAAGTCAATTTAATTTTATTAAAGATAATTAATGACCAAAAAAGGGAGGAGGGGAATAATACAATCTTACACAAGAGCCACCCATAAACTAGAGATGAAGAATTAAAAAAAGAACCAACAACTGCAGTTCATGTTATAAATAATTTGTAATGTCAAGCCTTTTGTTCAATATCTAGCTGCTTCTCGTTCCCCGTGACCCCGAAGTAATCGACCTTGATATGGCGAAAATATTGAATTTTTCTTGCGGATGGAGAACGAGAAGCCTTGCAAAGAAAACAACAACATGCAATACACCCGAAATCGACAAAAAGGCACACATACACACAATCCGCAACTGAAACGTAAAAAAAGCACTTGCACGTCTGGGGGACAGCGGGGAAGGAAACATTGATGCTGAGAATAGTATTTCATCTAAATTAATTGTTAAAAAAAATTAACACGATAGCCACTGGCTTATTCGGAATTTTTGCGTTCGACTGTTGAACCGGGCAGTTTCTTGTATGGCGAGGCCGGTGATGCTGAAGAATTGCCTGATTTGCTGGTCTCGTCGCTAAAGTCTTCGCTAGAAGAACTGCGGCTGTCTCCCTCGATCTGTTAGTCCAGAAAATTCAACTATTAATTCCTGTAAACGAGTGTTTTAAGAGGGTTAACGTACCTGTCCCACTGCTAACGATCTGTACAGGACCTTGAGGATGAAGTACGTCCAGATGACATGCAGCACGAGAAGCACGAGCAAAAGCCCGTTAAAGATGTAGTAGGCCGAGTACATTGCAACTATCTTCTTGGCTTCAAAGCACGTGCTGTTCAAGATCCAGAAGGGGAAGATCCCAATGCGGGTGACGATCCACACCACAGTGAAGATGGCAAAGAGGGTATCGCACGTCCGCTGCCACTTGATGTACTTGGTCATTTTCGCCGATTCGAGGAAAATGTCAGCGCAGTCGTGGACGAAGATCACCAGCGTCCCGACCCTGTGAAGGCAGCACGCCCAAGACAGGTTGATGAGGGCCAGCGTGGCGATGTGATGGATGAACATCTCCCAAAAATCCTTGCGTTTGACGTCGCGGAACTGGCAGAAGAGTAGCGACCAGTAGCAGCTTCCCGAGAGCATGTAATACCACCAGACATCTGGAGTTACCTCCTGAACAATTCAAAACAGTTAAAAGCGCCATCTCCTGTTTACCGTGTAACTAACTCACGTGGAAGGGCAGGTTGTACCAGCACTGAAGAATGTCCGTGAACCAGGGTTTGTCCCAGAGAACCCAGAGCCCGTAGAGGAAAGCAAACAGGTAATACGAGAACCGCCACCCGCACTCCATGAACTTCACCAGCTTCGAGGGGCGGTCCATCATCCGACGCATGCGGATCCACCGCTCAACTTGTCGCTCGTTCCAGTCCAGCTGTTTCGCTAAGCCCTGAATTTGTTTGTAGTTGAGTTTACCCTTGCGGGACTGGAGGTACGCGTTCTCGAGAACGGGATTCTCGGGAGCCTGTCCCTTCCAGGGTCTGACCGGTCTGAGCCCGCTGACGATGCCCAGCGGGAAGAAGATGTACCTGGGCGGAAACGGGCGAGATTCGGTTAGAAGGTAACTTAGCAATCAGATGGTCGTGTATTACCTTTCCATCAGTAGCCTTAAAGCAGTCAGCGCAAAGGAGAGTGGAATAGCGAGGAATATATCACCAAATTTCGCATACTGGTGCGTACTGGTGGGTTTGACGTCTTCCCATGTCACGTTAGGTGGAAGCCACACTTCGTCGCTCCAGAATTTATCGGATATTGAAGTAAAGAAATCTAAAGCCATATTCTCATTGGGTCCTCTCGTGATGTCTGGGGAACAAATGAATGAGAAATGAAGTCTAAACTAAAAATATGCTAGGTAACGCCAAGTCCCGGTGCTGCTACGGACGCACAATCCGTGGGTTGCGGGTTATCCCTCCCGATATCGGCTCATGCGGCGTTGCCAGTTTTCCTCTTTTTATTTGTTTGTTTTTCAGAAACTCTCATCTGATGTGTTGGCTCTTCAAATTCCATCATGTCTAATCAAAACTAGCTTAATTATACTTACAAGTATATATTCAGTAATCATCTGGTAACTACAATCATAGCTTTGGTTATCTTCCTTATTGAAATGTACAATGCTAACAACGCGTTCTAGATTTATTTCATCGTCTGATAGCTTTTTACGCTGCTGCTGCTTAATCTTGTAATACTGTATTAAAGTAATTTTTTTAAATACATTTTGAATGAGCCGGATGTAAAGAAAAGTTATTGGATATGAACTAGTAAAGACAGGCGCGACGTAAAATGACGTGATGAAAATGAAATCAGTTTCAGGAAATTGACCGACCAGAAAGGAATTTCAATCAACCAATCTCTTAATCAGCTTTTTTATCACGCGGCACACAGGTTTTTCTATTTACGTTTTTCAGTACCGAATCATCGTGATGCACGTTGCATATCGCGTGTCTGCATTAAGAGACTATTGGGATGAAATCCAAAGTCTAATAGGAATCATGATAAATATCTAGGTCGTCTTTTTTGTTTGAGTAGAAAATTAAAATAGTATACGGAGAATCATATGACATGTGAGCTCGTTTATTATAAGTAGACACGAAACAGCCATTCATATACAGCATTATTTTTTCTCCCCCACTTCCAGAATATAGCAGCGGAAACTTATCAAGCTGTCACATTTCTTTTTACAAGAATTATTCGTCTCGCTTATGCGAAAAGGGCAATTAGTCTCCCTCCGCCAGCAGGGGTCATTTGGGGTGCGCAAAAAAAACATGTCAAAGACTATAATTTTGTTATATATCACAGCGGAATAAGTCCCTCATTGTAGCACCCAAAGAGAGAAAACATGGCTCCATCTTTACTTTCAGGCAAATCGGCCCCGTATTCAGTGGTAATTATGCGGTGCAATTCCAGTGTTGCCAAGTACGTTATATAAGTATATAAAACCCCAGACCTAATGGTGATAATATGATGCACGAATCACGAGAGACTTAATTGGTTCGTGAGTACTTGAGGTAAACATGATGAGTGGCTACTCTGGGGAAAAGTCTGTTGCGCTTGGCTATGCTTTTTCGCCATAAAACCACCCTATCACGATCTTTTGCTCTTCAAAGCTCTGTATTATACAGCTCATAATTCCAAGTTGCACGAATACAGAATTCATTAACTTGACAGCGAAATAAACAAGAGATATACAGAGAAAAAAACAGCCCTGCAACTGTCTAGATGACTGAACAAAAGGAAAGTTTACGGAATGACGTACACACAACAGGGTGCGATATCAGAACACGAGATCACAAGGTAGAACCCATCTCACATATTAGTTTCATGACGCTACCGCTAGATGGCGCTGCTCAGCTTTGCCCAGACATAAACATCCGCCCCGTGTATTGTCGTCTCGGCACGATGCCCGCACGTAAAGGAAACTAAATGAGAGGCGGTGTATCCACTAAGTGGTGCACATCGTTGGAGTCTTTAGGGAAATTATACATAAAGGCCGACAGGAACTGCAGACAGTTTGCATCGCTTACGCACCTGAAACTTTGCTCACCTGACGACTGCATGAAAAAGCGTAGGTGGAGCAAGGATCAGGCTGAGAGCAATACAGTTGTTTTGAAAAGGTGGTGTTCGGGCAGCTAAAAGGGGGCACGTGGCAACGCCAACTCGAAAAGTTGGGCGCGGGCGTTGAAAAGAGAACCTCACTAACGCACCTGAAACTTTGCTCACCTACTTCTGATTATTTTCAGGTTTGAGCAGAGAATCAGGCCCATTAGGAAGGTCCGCTCAGAATAATAGCCGGTGAAGTTAAAAAATAAATAAATAAATAAAAAGGAAGACCCCCAAATGCCCGTTTTGGGCGCTGCTTTGTTTCTCCGCAGGGGGGTTTGGGGCGTTCACACGATGCAAAATGACACTGGGGTCTCCGCAAACAGGAACTCCTGCTGTTGCCCAAGAGTTTTCTCTCTGCTTGTTGTAAGCCGTCGTCGTTAGTCGTGCTCTTCTTCACAACTCCTCCCGCGATGGCCATTTGCGAGGCCTTTTTCCCCCGCTTCCTTTTCCAGGTTTCTGGCGCGAGCTGTGGGCAGGAGACGTCTGATCAATGAAGCCTCAGGTCCGACTGCAACAACAATACTTTGAGTAAGAGGATTACGACGGACCAAATTATCAACGGTAGTATACGCTGCAGATGTGACGTAGTGCTGCCGGCGAACCTGTTGGAAGCGCAAAACGGTTTTAAAGATGCCAACGGTCTGACAAAAGAATTGAAAAGCATGCAGTCAGTTAGAAACATGTGTGGGACTGGCTAGGGATTGATGACTCACAGTGAAACTCCTGCTTTTGGGTTTATATGTGCGGGGGCTGGCAGACGACGAGGGCTTTGGTCGCGTCAAGCACGATCATGACTCACACTTGTAAAATGGCTTGACCTTTTCTCTGCAGCGATCCATTGCCAGCCTTCAGGGTAATTGGCTTTGACCAAGAAAAGTAGCAAACGGAAAAAGGCGAAGCGAGTTAAGGCGAAGCAGAGAAATAAGATTCTAGTTTACAAAGTGAATTTGGCGTCATTGTCTGGCATTTTAGGTGCTGGTGGTGTACATGCAGTCACGCCCTTTGCAGAGTGGCTAACGCAACAAAGGTAGAACGAATGAAGTGATGCCTTGAAATGGCCGTGCTCGCCTAAAAGCCCCAAGTTGGGGTGTACAGCCTAGCCTCACAAGTCACGTTTTTCTTCAGCCGTGCAGATTAAAATAGCGACATCCGGTTCGGTTGGGAGTCGAAGAGAGAGAGAAGCACCCTGACGCTTTGATATTTCTCTCTCTCCTCGTCCTCTTTCTCGTCCTATCCGCATTAATTTTCGTTCCTTTTTCTCCTGCCCGGCGTTTGCTCTGATGAAATACGAAATGGCTAGATGCATACAAGCTCACTTCCGCAAGGGAGGTATAAGTTTTCAGTTTTTCCTCTCCGGCAAAAGTGAATATCCTCGACCGTAAGAAAAAGGGGTCTTGAGTAACCGCTCCAGAGGTATCGTCTTTCCCCCGCAACTTGACGCATAAAAGGGAAAGGCTGTCGAAAAAAGGGGGACATTGTAAAAGCCAGCTGCATAATCCAGACAAGAACGGTCTCGACTTGCAGTTAAAGTAAAGCTGTAATGCAATTTAGAATGATGATAATGCAGGAAAGGGTGGAGGAGGAGGAAGCTAAACAAGCACAGAAAAAGGCTGGTTTATACAGACAGCGACTCGAAGGGATACTCATGTTGGGTGTTAGCAGACGACCGAGCTGTTAGGCGTTAAGAGCTCCCACGTCTCCACGACACGACGCCCAGGCATGGCACTATAAAAGCAACGCAAAAGAGGCGGAAAAAGAAGGAAAAGTCCGGCCAGAGGTCCTTTAAAAGGAAATGAAGAGCATTTATCTTGTTGTTGGCTGTCGGCCGCATGTTTTACAACAGCATTTCTCCACGCTAACACCGTAAAAGCATACTTCGCCTCCTCGCAGGCTATTTGTCTTGCCTCTTTTGGGGCCTTTCGCTGCTCGCTCTGCAAACAAACGACAAGGAGTTTACTCAAATTTCCTGCGCCGTGCCTCTTTGCTTCGCTTCCAGTAATGCCTACACCACAAGCAGGGGGGGCCTTTTTGAAAGTCGTTTCAAGGAAGGAAATGCAGTCCCGCATATACCGTCTTACGGCAGCAATAACAATTCAACATGCAACCTTTGGTCCATACCAACGGTACATACGAAGACTGTGAAACAACTTGTATATTCATACGTGCACTACGAGTGTTACCGGAGTATCTCCTGTACTATGAACAGCGTGTTTCAGGAAAGTGGACTTGCCTGTTTAGTGTCATCTAAATACAACTGTATTCCTGAAAATGACCCAAGTTCTATATATGGCAAGTTTGTAACATTAGTTTTGAAAAATGGCCACGGTTTTGATAGATTTTACGGTGAGTGCTCCCCTTGCAGCAGTACTTAGATACAAACTTGATCATGTTACGCAACTTAGTTGATAGCGTGTTTGTGCAGAATTGCCTTCAATTTCGAACATAAGCGATGTCCTATAATCAACGACAGTGTACAAGCTACAAGAGTATTAGTGTTGCAAGTAAGGCAGGCAGGCCTTTTGAAGTCATACCTTTGACAAGGGATTTGTGCAAGTTGTAAATTGAAGGCTTGGTGTGTCTGTATGTATGTGTGGATGCTTGCTGCTTTGCCAGGGAGATGCTAGGAGGCTTCATTAAAGGTTGCTTCTCTGGCTTTCTGTTAGCGATACAAATTGTCGACACCGTCAACGAGATTGCTTTGCAGACGACAGTTTTCTAGCTCGCCGCGCTGCTGCTGAGAGATGTCTACCGCGCAACTTTCAAGTGTACATCTGAATTGAAGCTTTCATCTTTCTCCCTCTATGTGCTTGGTGAAAAAAGCTTTGGTCCACCGTCAGTCCTTGAACTAAACCGGTGCAATTTCCTGCTGTTCTTTCAACGTTGTACATGTTCTCATCAGGTCGAGGGTCTCGGCTTTTTTTTTTCCTCCCTTTTTCTCGTGTTGTTTCTTTCTGCGACCGTGTTTTGTCGAGTTGGAAAGTTGCAATGATTGCAAGTAACAAGAGGTGCTTATCGACCGTTATCGAACGCCCCTTTTTCCCTCTGTGTGTGCCTTTTTCGAGCCATAGCAGCAGGAGCTTCTAAAAGTGGAGATCAGATTTAAAAGGCGTTTTCCCAGTTGCCAGTAGATGAGAAAATCACGGGGATCGATCCACTGGCCATGAGCCAATACCCATTCCTTTTCCCAGAGAGATGTACCAGTCAATCGAAATTTTCTTTTTTTACTCCCCTTCTCGGCGCTCTCACTCTATCTATCGCCCCTTGGAAAACCCGGTCCTCTTGTGCTTCCTCGATAATATTCGTCTGCTTTGGGTGTACTTGACTCGGCCTCGATTCTCTCTTTCGTTTCACAGGCAAATCCTATTAGGAAACTGCAAGGAGGAAAAAATCACGAATTTTTTTTAAAAAGGAAGAAAGAAGGGAACCTCTCTTTTTCTTCCTTACATTTTCATCTTTTAGGACGCGATGCCAAGTTGATATCTTACAAGTTCACGTCTACACGCCGAGTGGCTCGGCTCTTTTCAACCAATGACTTGGGCTTTCTTCGGTGGCATGGAAAATTTCTGCCCCGGAGATTTTCCGTCAAGGTATATAAGAAAGAAGAAAGAATAATAATACTCTCCCTAAATTGAATGCGTCCCTTTGTTGAACGGGGAAAAGGGCTAAAGGGAAAGCTGTTTCGTGATATCTCGACGGGACAGCTCATTTTAAGCGCCCGGGCTGCTCTCTTATTTCTCTGCTTCCTGCGCTCGCCTGTTGTTGTTTCTTTTTCGTAAGAAGAAAAGATCCCAGGGTGAAAAGCTAGTTGCTCCGTCGACGTGGATTACTTAACTGATCCGCGCGATTGCCGAGAAGAATGTTAATCAACGTTTTCTCGCCAGCACGTCCATTGGAGCAAAGCTCGGAAAAAGAGGACAGATGTTGGCAAGGAGGGAAACGGCGTGGCGCTCGGCGTTCTTCATTTGTTTGAGGCGCGCGCGCGGCGGGGCTGCATAATGACGCCCGTGTATACAGTCTGTTGTCCCCTTGCGGAGATACCGAAACCATTGGTTGGCCGATGCTTCTAATGAAAATTAATTTCCCTTTTGGCTTGAGCTCATTAATTATCCCCGGGGACGAGCGGAAATGAAAGGCAACCGGGTCTCCCGTGTCATTTATATCGTAAAAACACGGCCCCCCCTCCGGCTTCATCATTTTCGCAAGTGCAACTCATCTCTATAAGAAAATCAATCAGACGCCTCATGAAACTTTTTGGCCAATGGAAAATGAACGCCGGCGAAATTCATTACGCGATGCAAAAGAAGGGAGATCCATTTCCTCCGCAGATGAATTTTGCAACACCGACCAGCAAACCAATGGCAATTTTCTTCCAGAGGTGTACAGGGGAGGTCTTCCTCTCACTTGAGTCTCCATCTAATAAAAAAGGGGAGAGAAAAAATGATGATTGATTACTCTTGTGGAGATGCTTCATATGATGATTTTTTTCTAATATTTCCCCCCTCCTGTTTGTTCTGCTCTTAATTAATATTTGCTTGAGCAGGCAGCAGTGATAAATTACTCAATTGGGCCCGAGATGGAACTGGTGAAAACTTTCCGAGGAGGTGCGGTGCTGGTGGGGGGAGGGGGGGCGCCAATAAATAAAATAGAATAAAAGGACCGCAGATCACCAAGTCGGTGATAAATGATGACCACGAGACTGAAGAAGGATATAAATATACGAAAAAGGAAAAAAAAGAACCGGGTCCAAAGTCTCTCAATCATCGAACGAGTCTCGCAGTGAGGAGAGGAAAAAATATCCAGACGATGACAGATGAAGAAAACGCGGCTACAAATGATAAAAGTGAAGGGAATATTTGAAACAATATACAAAATTGAATTTGCAACGAACTTACCAATAAACAAAAAACAGAAGGAGAGACATGGAAAAAATCTGTCTACCCGATAATCCAATTTGAATTAATCGATAGCAAGCGTGGAGTATATAAGAGGCTTCTGCTTAGCGAACAAATCCATTTTCCGCTCGCGTTGGCAAGGGAACAAAATTCGCTTAATCTTAGCGAGCGAAACACAATAACCTCTCTCTCTCTCTCTCTCTCTCAGTACGGCAAAGACAACCTTTCGGCACTTGGCAACTCGGTACAATCTCTACAACACGATCACTCGTTTGAATCGTCTACATTTACAATCTACAGTGTATCATACATACATACATCTGTGTTATAGATATGATGTATATACAATTACAACATGCAAGACTCAAGATACATATATGTACATAGTACATTGTAATTACATCCATTACACACCTGTCACTTGTACACACCATACTTATATCAATGCAAATACACAATAACATATGTATACATCTACATACCGTATTCATATAACTACACATGTTTCAATCTTGTACATTTACATGTACTATCATCTACCTGCATACATACTATACATATACTATCATACAGGATGCAATACATTACCAGTACTTGCAACAAACATATGCGCACATTGTACGTACATACATTACGTACCATATCATCTTGTACATCATACTTGTACCAATCCGCATACATAGTACGTATGCAAACCTTTACATTCAAGTATACTAATACCATAGTCCTTGCTCCATACATTGTTCAACCTACAGATATCTGTTGAAACACATTAAATCTATAAACTATTAATCCCAAGTACAGTAGTAGCGATGTTAGATTTATGAAACGACAATCAGGAGAAATAGAAGGCAACAAGTCTGGCGCACAACATCTCGTCAGTGTAGCCAAAGAAAAACGCCAATCCGATTATACGGGCGACAAGTTATTAGCAGTCTCATTTTCTCCCGGTCCACAGATGAGATGCTTTCCTTCATCTTCCTATCTCCACGACTATGCAACTTGGGCAAGGCCAACGATTAACTTTTTAACGGAAACCATCACTGCCTTTATTCCAACAAGAAAACTCAACTTTAACATTGAGATATCATCAAATTTGAAATGAAATCGCCTGAATTCTATACGGGATTTTTGTTTAAAAAATTGGTCTAAGCTTCTGGATTGGACACGCCAGGACCGTTTCCTAAAGGCCCACCACTGAGCTTATCCATTTTTTTTCACATATCCAGGCTCGTCGTGTGTGTCTGGACATGTGAGAGATAACCGCACAAGTTGTCGGTGATATCGCCGACATCAGCGACAAGTCCGCAACATCCATTAAAAGGCCCTTTTACACAAAACTATATCCTTTTTTTTTAAACCGTTGTTATTCGCTTGTTCCTGACCAATCACAAAAAAGCAAATTTATTAAAGCAAACCGTGAATTGAACAGAAAACGGACAAGGCGTGTCTTTTTAAGAGGAAAATAGTTTTTTATTATATCGGACACAGACTTGAAACTTTCAAACAAAGAAAAGGGGAAAAAAGAGATAAAAAGAGAAATAATTTCCAGCTATGCAGTTTTACACCCTTCCGCTGTGTCTCTCCGCTTCAGCGATCGTCTTTTGTTTCGCACAGGGACACCTCCATATGCAGCTCTTACATGAAGGCCCGAAATGTCAAAAAAAACTGTTTTTTTCCCAAATGAAATTTTAACACGCCAACACCCATATCAAGCGATGCAGAATTTCGGTTATTGTCCACCTTCTAAATGTTAAATCCTATCATTAATTTAAATGTAAAAACATTAAAGGTAATTCCCCGGAGTACGCCTCAGAGAATAGTTAGCCAACCGTTTTGTCGAGCAATATAAAATTCGAGAATTATTTTCGCTGCAACAGTAAATAACTCTGTCGTTAAAAAGGCAACACCAAAACCAACCCAACCGAGAAAAAATAAAAATAAAACAACAACCAAAAGAACAAAACGTCCTTGGCAAGGTCATCTCGAGGAAAAGATAGCTAGGGTATCCGAACAAAAGAATTTCTCTATAACGGACAACTGGTCTGACCGTTAACCAATGAGAATCGAGTGCAAACAACTCAAACTACCGTGCTAGTCGACTCTTGTCGAGAACAGTGCAGAGGAAAAAACCGAGAAATGTCGAGATTTTCCAACGGAAAGCCAGTGTCCGTTGTACGGAGGGTTCCTTGTCGAACAAAAGGTCGTGCGTGACACGCAAAAAATGCCGGGGAATTTCTCGGGAATTTTGTGTGAAACAAAAAGGAAAAAGGCAACAAAAGAAACAGAAAAACCAACTCGCCATGCCTTGAAGATGTAAATGGCGACCAAATGTCGTAACAGCCCTTTTATAAGTGCGGTCATTGAACACACCAATTAAGCACGGTTCGAGCTGTAATCGCAGCAATTTCTGGATTTAACACGTATATCTCTTTTCTTTCCCCCCCACTGTCAGAACTGTTACAAACCGTCGTACATTTAATTCTATTGATGTAGTTCTAATTACATAAATTTAATTTGCATAAATGTCCGAGTCAGTAATTTTGATATATCAATTATTGAATTATTCACGTGTTGATTTAGTGTATAGGCGAATGGAAGTTTATATACGGACGTCTCATTCTTCTCACTCGCCGTGCAAAGGAGAACGGATGCAAGACGAATGATGGCTATTTGTGTTTCAAAGGCAGCGGTAATAAATTTTCACGCTGCATAAATATCGGCCAGAAGTGTACACCCAACGCGCCGCTGCAGTGACAAACGGATCGACTCGACTTTAGTTTCAACTTTCCAGTCTAAAACCGAGTCGCTTGGGGAGATGAATTACTAGTACTCGAAATACAAGAGTGGAAAACGTGTGGTTGAAGAAAGTCGACTCAACTTGCGGTAAAAGTCGACTTTTTATAGGTTGGGTTGTAACAAGGTTACTTCTAAGAGGGTTTGTTGACCTTTGAAGAAAATCAGCTTGTATATAAAGTCGATTCAAAAGTCGGGTTGAAGGTTGAGTTTCCCAGTCTATAAAGTTTCATATTCGTCGCTATTGATATCGATGTTTCCAATCCGACTCGAGGTAAGTTAACAAATTCATGTTGACTGTGAAGCTCGAGAACTTTGCAATGTCGACTTTGAAATCGATTCATGTTTTTTTTTTACAGACTGAAATGTCGGATTAAGTCGTACACTGGAACTACACTTGGCTTCCCTTGTTGGGAATCTTGGAAAGGTTTCGAGAAGGTTTAAGAACCCCTCGTTAATTCCGTTCCATTATGAATACAATTGCAATGACGGGCATCATTATAATAAATGAGATCCTTCTTTTTCTCACATGCGCAATGGTCGATAACAAGGGTCGCCATTTTTCCCAGGGCACTGACCTTCTTCTTTCAAAAGACTCTCCATCGACTTTCTGACTAAAGTCAGTCTACAGTTTTCCACACGAACTTTTGACGGATAACAAGCTGAAACAAACACAGATAGTTGGACGGGGTAGATAGAAAGAGAGACAGATAGCTATAGACTGGACAATTAGATAGGTAGAGGTAGAGTAAGATTAGATAGATCAGTGATAGGTGGACAGACATATGAATGATTAGATGAGTAGACAGAAGGTTGATTAGTTAGATAGATTGACAGATAGGCGGGTGTCTCACCTAGATAGATAGACAGATAGACAGATAGACATATAGACAGTAAAGAGTTAAATGGGTTGATAGCTTGACAGGTAGACAATCAGGTTGATAGTTAGATGGGTAGATCGACAGATAAGTAGATAGATGGATATTAGATAGATAGATAGTTGGAATTAGATATCCTTAAATAGCTAGAGAGGTAGATAGACAGACAGTTAAGTAGATAGATGGATGGTCGGATAGGTAGGTAGAGGGCTAGCTATAGTTGCACGGAAAGGTAGATAGTTAGACGGTTATAATAGATAGATAGTTGGATAGATAGATCTTTGGTGTTTTAGCCAAAAACCGTTGGGTTCTTGTGTGTTTGCTGCACGTCAGTGGAAAGGTCATTAAGCGAGGTGACTTGTTTTTGTACGTGTCTCGGGGTCAACCACGCATTGCTCATTAGTCACCATAATGAAGCTACGACCCACACAACACCCAACCGTCGCCATTTTCCTTTTCCTCCTTCCAGCAATTACCGTTATCACCGCCAGGTGGCCCGTCGCCCGCCCGCCCGACCCTTTTACCCCGCGCACATCCACCCATGGCCGCCTTGGGTTTAATTGATTCTCGAACACAATTAGCTTCAGAATCCAACTTTTATCTAATCAATTTCCTGTCGACTTCCAATTATTTTATTTGTTGAATTGTTGTTGTTTTTTGTATAAAGGAGAGTCTCTCTGCTCTGCACGCTACTCAAATTCCAAGTCACGCAGAAAAGCCTCTCTCCCTCATCAACCGGTTCGTACATTTCCCGGGAAAGAATCATTGGTGGATTTTACCAGATTTCATAGACTTTCGGGCTAACAGAACAGATCCGCATCAAATTAATCTGTTGTTAAAGCGAAACTTGAATCATTGAAAAGTATCCAGTTTTCACCCAACAGTTGAAAAGGATTTTGGCTAAGATTCTTCCAATGGTAGGATCCATCAAGTTACTCATTTTTATGGTGTTGCAATCAAGTCTAAAAAGTGACGTTAATTACAGACATTGGACGGTCATTCTCCGTGGTCAAAGGGCGGATGTGAATTGTCCTTCTTTTTACTATCCTGTGCTTTTACAACGCCCATATAAGAAAACCGACAAAAAATCCCCAACGACCTGGAAATGAGTGCATAAAGGCAAAGAAGACCCATCACCTTAATGAATTAACATCCCTGTAGGTGTATCACTATTTGTAAAAAAAAATACTGTAAATGACTTAATGATCCTCGAAATTTCCTCGAGATTTTGAAGATTTTTTGGGGATAGTGTTCGAACCCCTCGATCACGATATCGCCTTTTCCATTTCACGATTTTGATTCTTGTTTTTTCACGAATAAAAAGTCGACTGCTGCGGCGTGAAAGTCGAGTCGACTCTTCAATGCAACGGGGGGGCCCCCATGAGTGAAAGTGCATTTGAACCGGGTCCATGATGGTGGACGCGTGTAGGTAATTAGGAAAAACGCAATGCGCGTGCATGACCATACTGGAAGAGAGCGCTCCTCAAACAAGGCAACGCCCCTCACTTTTGGCTCCCCTCCACACCAAACCGAGCGCCCGATGTTTTCACAACTCTTTCCAGGCAGACCCCGTTCGAACATCGCGCACACACCAATCACATGACTCTTCTAACGGGCATATATACGACATAAACCTCACATATTGTCAGGATTATTTATGAGGAAAACTACCTCCGCCCAGTTTTCGGGCAGTGTAGCAGCAGCACGACTTGGGGTGGTTTGATTAACAAACAAAAAAACAACTAAATACTAACACTGATGGAAAGTTCGTCAAGTTTTGGAAGATTGCAAAAATACTGAAGTTTAAAAACGTTAAGGCCCACGCCCAGATTTTGGGCAGTGTGCAACCACCCCCTTTGTAAACTTGACCCAAAAAAACTCTGGATTAGTTTCGTTTCAAATAATTGAACTGCAAACGTCAGACTCACACCCAGATTTTGGGCAGTGATACTCTACACACCTCCCCCCTCCCAGTTTTTAACGCCAGAGTTTCGTACAACCGACACCAGGGGGCGTCGTCAACCGTCCGAACTAAGGTCGTTTCGTAAGGGCACTGACTTGCTTTTCGACAAAATAATCGAAAAGAACAAGATTAACAAAAACGAATAGGGTTTACGAAGGATGGGTGCGGGTGTTCTTCAGAAATCCCCTAACAAGACTATGAAGCAACGCCGGGCAAATCCTATTTACCATTTAAAGAGGCCACGAGTTGTTCTTCGAACGTCGTCCGTTACCGAGAAAACCTTAGTTATAAGCTCAAACAGGAAAAAGGTTTAGAAAAAACGACAACGCCCTAAAAGTACCCAAAATCCTTTTTTCCGACAGAAGACTGAATCAGCTATGCAAGAGAATTTTAGCACGAATATCAGCTCTATCTAGTCGAAGCTGAAACCGGCAAGGTTTTCGAGCTAAACCTACCCTATAGCGCAATATATCTTAACACTCACTGAATAATCACTGGACAATGACTGAACAATGACTGGACATTGACCGAACAAAGACTGGACAATGACTGAACAATGACTGGACATTGACCGAACAAAGACTGGACAACTGACTCTTGTTTTCTGACTGAAGTCTGAATGCTTTAGCAGAGAAATCAGCTCTATATATATCTATACGAAGCTGGGACCAGTAAGGTTTTCGAGCTAAACCTAAGCCTTACCCCCTGTAGCGCAATATATTGTTATTACAAGAACAATGACGTTTTAATTGCGACTCTTATGAGGCTCGCAGGGAACCGGGCGACTGTGTAATTTAGTGAAGCAATACTGATGACTTCCGCTCGTATCATTTGGCGGAGATGAGACAGTCCGATATGGCGACGACCGGTCCAATGGCTGCTATAGACGTCTTTCTTTTATTATTCATTATGACCGAGTGTTTTCCTCCTCTCTCTCTCTCTCTCTCTCTCCCTCGGTTTTGCGTTCTGCTCTTTTCCCCATTGTTTTCTGGCCAAAAATATCAAACTTTACAAGTCGTGTCGACAATTTAAAAAAACAAAAATTCAACAGAAGAATAAAACGAGAAAAAACTACCGCGCAAAACTGGTTTTGTTCGCCACTTATTCCAACTCGTCTCCTTCCTCTCTTATACAGTTTTATTTTATGCATGTCTCTCATTGGTGGGGAAGGTGTATATACACCATAACGTGAAAAAGAAAACCCTGTTATGCACCCTCGAATGAACGGGTATTTAACCCCCGGCCCGCCCGCCCGTTCGCCCTGCGCTGGTGATCATACAAAGCTGGCGAGTCATTCCAAAATCACCACCAGGCGAATGATTTTCACTGGATAAAACACGAGTTTGAAACAGTAGTATGACAATTTTTGCGCTATGGGGTCCTGTCTTGGTCGCTTTCTCAACTCGGCCAAGTGTAAAATTCACCATGGTTCGACCAACAAAAGAGCTCACAACTTCTCCGCCCCGTTGCTCTATAAGTCGTGAAAGCAATTCAGGTCGGGAAAATTTTTACCGGCATTTTCCGAACCCAACAATAAAAGAAAAGCACATACATATATATATCTATGCACACACAAAGAAAAAGAATCCCTGCCGTTTTTATTTGACTCGAAATAGTACTGAATCAAAACTTACCTTGTAAGGTCCGTGATATTTTCCCCCCGACCCTTTTCGTCAGGGACCTCGATCCGTTCAGATGGAAAAACACCCAAAAGATGAGGGGGCGGGGGGAGGCAAACCCTGAAAACAAACGCCGGTTGTCACCGTCCGGCATGGGCGAGGTTAAGTTCGTCTAGTTGCCGGCAGATTGGACTTGAAATTTTTGCTCTTTCTGGTCAATAATCCAACTTTTTAAAAAAAAAAGAGACTGGACTCAAAGGGGTTGCTGAAAACTGGACTGCAGCTCCTACAGCAGACGACGGACGGTAACTTGACGTCTGCTGCTCCAACGACTGCCCGGCTGCGACTGAAGGCTGAACCAAGTTTGGAGCAGCTTTTAAGGCGAACCCGGATGAAGCGGCCGTTACAGCGCGCGCCGAGCAGAAGTCAGGGGCGGCGCCCCGCCCTAAATCCTTTGGGCAGTGTGCAGCCCTAAGGGCCATGCGGGTTGCGTTTCGTTTCTCAGCGGATTTAACGAGAAACACATAAACCCAACCGACTGAAGGAAAACTTTGGTGAAAATAAACCAATTCCTTGAAAGTCACTGATAATCCCTTCACTACGTTATGAAATCATCGATGGGCTTACAACCGTTTATAACCCTCCGTCGTTTACTTAATTAGATAGTTAGTAAAGTGATTAGTCAGCAGGGTAATTTGCGTTTAAAGACAGTGTGCAAACTTTTGAGTAAACTGTGCAAAACTTTCTCCCCTTTCCGTTATACTTTACAGTTATCGATTCAACAGATCGCTCAGGCCACAAAGTGAGAAAGGTATAAAGTTGTTTTCAAGTTGTAAATGACAGAAAGTGTTAAGTGCCCTGTCTATGCCCCCCCTGGCGTCAGAATAACTGCAAACGTTATGCTAATTATTCATTTAAACCTGTTAATTTACGGATGACGCAATCCACTTCTTTGAATAACTGAAACGTCAGGACCCTTGACGGTGTGGCGTCTTCAATAGACTCTTAACTGACCCTTCAACACAATTTCTTCTCGAGTAAAGACGGATCTCGAGTTTCGACGATACAACACTTATATTTACCGGTTACGTCATCGCTGCTGTGAAAAAGAAAACCCCTGGTCGCAGTAATCGATTGGTAACCGTTCGAACTTGTCCCTGCAATATCAAATTCATAATTAAGTAACCGTCCGAGCATTTCATAGTTAGTTCGCTTGAGTAACCGGTTACTAGCCGTTCCAGCGATCCTCAGCTAGAAAGTAATCACTTGGTAATCAACATGAATTCAATCAACAAAACAGGAACTGTAACGGCAAGTAATCACATTTCACAAGCATTTCATAGTTAGTTCCGTTAAGTAACCGGTTAAGCAATCCTTAGCTAGAAAGTAATCACTTGGTAATCAACATGGATTCGATCAACAAAACAGGAACTGTAACGGCAAGTAATCACAACGTAAGTAATCAAGCGGAATTTGTAATCATTTTCAAGTAACCGCCGAATAAGAAGCCGATATGCAAACTGTGCTATCAAGTAATAGCATATTAATTAAGCATTGAATTCACTTACACGTAATTAAAACTTAACAGTACTACTAGTCTTACAGTTACTACAGTTTTCTCACAGTTGTTACTATAGTAACCGTTTGACAACTGGTAATCAGATCCGACAGGAGTGGCAAATAGAGTACTCATATCAATATTTGCAAAGGATTCTGTTGCCACAGCGTCAAATTAACGTTTAGTAATCGGTTTGCCCAATCTTCATCGCACAGTAATCGGTTAGTAATCATATACAGGTTCACTTAGTAATCATTTGGTAATCAAAATAAATTTTGAGATTATGTTCGTACACAGCCAAGAAATCCTCTGGCAGTAATCAAACCTACTCAGCTGAATACGTTTCCCTTAAAAGTAATCACATTAAGTTGTCTGAACACGGAATTTAAAGGGAAAAAAAATGAAAGAAACGCCTGAGTAATCACCAAGTAATCACAGATGCTTGGATAGCTTACATTCGAGGGAGAAAAAAATCGGTTAGCCGAGATAGAGAGAGAGAGAGAGAGAAAGGAGGAACGTATACAGAGAAGGAAAATGCTAATGGAGAATAAGGAAACGAGCCAGAGAGGAAATTTCCGCCAAATGCATAGCAATAATAAGATGGAGGAAAAACTCTGGCCCCTTAGTTCTTTGAGGCAAACGCCACTTGACCCTCGACATAACACCAGGGGTTCGCAACTCTCTACAAAATTTCCAAAAAAAGACAAATTGGCTGTAATGGTTAGTTTTTGCAGCCCAGTATTCAAATAACCAACTTAGATTCCTGGGGTCTGGTTATAGATCACTCACTTAGATTGATTAGAGCTCATAAGAGCGTGTGGGAACAGCAGACGACAGGCGACCGGTTGCAGTTTAGAACAACCTTGCCCGCAGGGCACTGATATCAGAGAAAAACGAGTTTGGCGTCTAGCCAAACTGAAATTCAACGCTAATTCAAATCAGCTTTATGAGGTTTCGTCACGTCGGCTAATTTAGCCGATTGACAATCACGGCCGATATTTAAATAACTGATTTAGATGTTATTCTTGGAGTTCAGTTACAAGTGGTAGCTCGTAAGAGCGTATTGAATAGCAGACGACAAGCGAGCGTCATAACAATTATGGTGGGTTGCAGTTTAGAACAACCTTTGCCCGCAGGGCACTGATATCGGGAGAAAAACGAGTTTATGGCGCTTAGCCAAGATGGAATTTAACCCTAATTAAAAACAACTGTGATGTTTCGTCACGTCGACTAACACCGGACTGACGTCACGGCCGTGAATGTATGACAAGGCAATACAAAAAAAAGTCTACATGAAGCAAATGTAATCGATACTGATTGCAATGAAGTTAATCGATAATCTTAATCTTATTTGAGTTAAGGAATTAACCTGAGCCAGAGATAATTAAAGTAATTCAAGCTTATATAAGAATAAATACCAATTAAAGTTTAATAACGAATCAAAACAAGGTAGGTATTGAAACAATTCTATGACATTAAAAACACTATGGTACAATATTATCTATAATATAACGGGTATTGCAATGGTGGGAATGATTTTGAGAATGTAATTGGACTCTGGTTGTCTTTTGGCAAAGGGTTATCGTCTCACGATTTCTGTCCTTTTCTGCAGTCGTGATTTCTTCCGATTAGAATCTCTTTCTCTTCGTTCTCCGACCGAGTAATTCGATATCGCCTTATTATACTAACGCTACATCGAAACCGCCAGAGAGGAAAACATCTCTTGATATCTTAAAAAATTAAATAAATAACGAGACATTCCAGTGAGATTACCTGAAAGGGATTGCAGGAATCATAAACTGAGATTCTATTGTAATTATCTTTATCTACTCTAATTTTATATAATCGTCAACTGAGATTACAATCAAGAAATTAGCGAATGTAACTGAGACAAATGAGATGACACCGCGTGTTAAATAACACGAATCTTAAGAATCTTAGAGAATCGTTACTGTATCATGTATCCGTAACGATTCCACTTCAAGTTAAAGTTCTGAATGGAATTAGGGAATCTCTGATGATTCTCATAGGGGGACTAATATCTGTGTAAACTCCTGTGAATCTCGTGAATCTCCAGAATCATAGGGAATCCTTTATCGTGATCGTATGATGATACAAGTTGAAAACAAAGATCCAAGTCGATGATTCTTGATAAACATCCCTGTGATTCCCTTGGACGAATCCACGTGCAGGGAGTAGCGGACCCCCTTCTGAAGAGGAAGAGGACGG